>CM046469.1:4727500-4822500 GCA_025506415.1 Flaveria robusta
TTATGGGAAGGGAGATACAATCCTGCTTCATTATCATTAATAGATGGTATGATTAACGTTTACCATGCTTTAATTCATTAATGTTCAGACTATTTTTTGTTTGTTGTTTGTTAAAAGTTGATCTTTGTTAAACTCGTAAGAGGTGTGTTTATATAAGCATCTGATTTCAACGTAACACGTAACAAGCTCTCATGAACATAAAAAGTAGTTGATATATATATATTTTTTTTTCTTTGCTCAACGCCCTATTAATTAGATGTTCAAATAGTTTCCTTTAAAACCGAATAATATGTACGATATTGTATTATTGGACTTTGTTGATGAAGCAGTAAAAAGATGTGAATAACCGTGGTTACTTTTTGTTATTTAGACAGTTCTCAACACACACACATATATATAACTAACGTTTAAATAATTGTTGGTACCTCTTTCTTTCTTTATTTCATGCTTTCTTTCTTTTCAAAGGGTTACTTTAAGAGTAGAGTTTGAAAGAGAACCATGAAAAAGCATCACTAAAAAGCTCCTCTGCGCGCACCAACACGATGAGTCAATATCCATGTTCATGCCCATGTATAAGCTGAGGGTGTCACCTGAGTGAAAGAGATAAAGAATCTAATTTGCTAATCTTCTTGATTGTTCCTTTAACCCTTTCGTTTTCAATTTCTTTCCACAAATAAGAAAAAAGTAAAGTGCATATAGCAATAGCAAGAACACAAGCTAGCAGTATATGTGATTCATCATATATAAATAATATATGGAGTCTGCAAATTTTCATCACCTTCAACAACAAGATCATCATCATCATCTTCTTGTGGATTCTTCTTCTTTTTCTTGGTCCCAAAATCCCATCTTGTAAGACCTTTCTCTCTCTCTCTCTCTCTCTATTTGCTTTTTCAAACTTTTTGCACCTTAGGTTTTGATGTGATGCTTTTTCTTGAGATTCATCCTTATGTATTATAACCATCACATACATGTAATGTATACACTAAAGTATTTCTTCATTTGATCATTAACTTATGATTATGTTTCTTGATGTATATCCTTAATGGTTTTCTAACTAGGGTTTTGCTTTAGTGAAAATAGTATAACCTAACTAATGAATGTTTTTTTATATATATGTGCAGGAACGGAACGAATAATAACATAAATACAAGAAATCTTGATCAAACTAGCACCGATTCCATCGTTCAAGACTTTCGATTTCCCTACAACGGTATGGGGTATTCGGTAGAGAACTTCATGACTCATGACTTGCAACGTCTTGCACGAATCAAAGATGAGTTTTCAGATGTAGAATCATATCCAAAGTTCCTAGAGCTTTTGAATTGCAACCCAATATCGAGCATCGAAGATCTAGACTTACAAACTTACTCAAGCTACTTGAAGAATGATGATCATCAACCCATTAGCTACTCAAGTAGTAATATTAATCAAGATTTCTTGCTTACTAGTTATTCTACTGGATGTCAAATCAAAGGTGAACAGCTTATAAATTATCAGAACTGTTCTAAGTACGGGACATTTAGCCAGATTTTCCCAAGTATAAGTATTTCAAGTTTGAATCAATCCACCACCACTAGTTCATCATCTTCATCATCAACAGCATCTTCAGCTATTTCACAAAACTCTTTTGATATGAACTGCTTGCCAGCTTTGGATCCCTTTGGCTCTCCAAGATTCGACAACAAATTTAGCCATCATTCGTCACTCAACGCGCATAATCTTCGTGGTGTATCTTGCGGTTTTGATCGTATGCATCAACCGAATCATAGGTCAATAGTTTACCCTAACAAGGTGATCACTTCCGTTCAGTCTCTCTCTCAAAAATGAATTACTGGTCGGTTTCTTTTTCTTTTTTCCTAAAAAAAATTCATTTGATAACAAAAAATTTTCATTTGCTAACAAAAAGATTGGTTTAAATCTGTTGCAACTAACTTCACTTGATGTAGTATTTGATAAAAAAAAAAAGTTTTGCTTTATGGTAATGCAACATTTCTAAATCCTAATGTAACTTTTTTAAAGTGTAATGTAACATAATTGCGTTAGTTTTATTTTTTTTATAATTTACACTACTTACAAACTGCGTAGTTTATACTGTCAGTGGTGTTAAATGTCTAATCACTAGTATAGAGATCGAGAACCCCCATTAAAAATGGGACTTGCAGCTTTATACATTGCATTATCATTCACAGATCTTTAATTATGAGCTTTTGATAAGGTTGATGATCATGATGATCATATAATACAATTAAAGTTGAAAAACTAAACTTTATATCTGTTTTCAACTTATTAAAGATATCATCGGTCTCCACCACCGGAAGTACAGATCAATCAGCAAAGAGGCCAGCTAGCAAATATGTGGATGCAAAGGAGACTAAATCTGTAGCACCAAAGAAACCGAAGTCGGAAACACGCTCTTCTTCTGCACCATTTCAGGTATAATTAACTAATTAATTAAGCATTTTTTATCATCTTTCTTGTTATTATTATTATTTTTAATTTGTGGGATTTTCTTATTTTAAATCAGGTCCGGAAGGAGAAATTGGGGGACAGAATTGCAGCTATTCAGCAGTTAGTGGCACCTTTTGGCAAGGTAATTGATATGTTTTCTTTCCTCATTTTTTTGCCCATAAAGAAAATTTAAAATAAAGGTTACCTAGTAAACAAAAATTTTTAATTTTTTCTATAAAAGTCATTTTAGAAATTTTTGCCTCTAAAATGCTCAAATTTCGTTAGATTTGTTTATATATCATGAAAACTTTTTATTAATGTTATTTCTTTAAATTAAAGGGTGTTAAATTAAAAAGTATATGAATCCTAATTACTAATTAGTATTTTTTTATCTTAATTTGAAGTAAAAGATAGCACTAAAGAAAAAGGATTCATTAATCAGATTTAAGAAAAAAATCACTATATATTAACTAGGATTGGTCATATATGTTTCATTTACATCATTTATTTTAAGAAAAATAATAAATATTTAAAATAATTCACGAGCTTTGAACGCTTAATAAAAGCAGAGTGGTTTTAAATAAAATAAATAATTAAATTAAGTAAATAAACTTTGCGTGATTTTACTAAACACTTAAAAAAATTGAAGTATTATTGTGAAGCTTTTCTAAATAAATAAGATAATAATATTTTATTATAATCTTTTTTCATCTTCTTAATAGTATATTGATAACAAATTAATAAAAAAATAAAAGAATCAATACATCAAAGACATGATTCTCATCTTTTAAAAGTTGCTAGCTTTTCCTTCACTTTGATTTTTAAATTTTAACTTTTTATTACACAAGATATAGAATTTTTATATTCTCAAACAATCAAGACCAGTATCAATTGAGCACACTGCACATGAACTTCATCTGATCTTTAAGAATGATAGCAAGGTTGTTTATTCTACGTTTTTCTTTGTTTCAACATATTTTTTAAACAAAAAAATTTAAAAAATTAATATCATTGTTTTATTACTTATATTCTTACTAATACGTAATTTCAGTTATATCTTATCTTAGAATATAGTTTTATAATTAATAAAATTTTATTTTTATTTACTATTTTATTTATTTAAGTATTATACCGGGTTAGTAAAGCTAGTTATGTGTATATATGGCCCAAGTCCCAACAGGACATTGATATATGGTAAGATACTAAGATGTAAAAATATATTTATTCTATAATCTTTTAAGTTATGTTATATATATTTCAAGCACAAATCAAACAATAGTTTTTAATTGGCTTGATGGTTTGGGCATTCCACCCCTACAAGCACAACCCGGGTTCAAACCTTGTGATATGCAACTTTTTTATTTATTTAAGATAGCCTATAACAACATGTATTTTAATTGTTTCGAGCTCATCTTATGCTATTTGTCCACATGTCTTTGCATTGAGATAACTTTTATACTATTAAATTAGTATGTCGGTTGGCACAATGGTTTTTAGATTTTCCCTACTTTACTTTTTCTATTATAATCTTTCTTTGAATCATGCCTTGATGAGTTTTGACATGTTTATATTATTATGTTTATAATATATTTATAGTATAATAAATCAATAAAATACTTGGACCAAGTTTTTTAATAGATATTATTTCTACAAGTTCATTTAATGTTAACTTATCAATAGCTTAAGGCAAATTGTTTTTTAATAATCCTAACTATTACCTATTGGCCGATAATAATCCATACTATTAATTTGGCCGGTAACAATCCCAACTTTTACTTTTATAACCAACAACAGTCCCAGTAACATAATTTTCAATTTTTTACGCTTAATTTGGACTCGATTCGGTTCGCAACAATAATTATGAATGTAATGAAAAAACATACAAGCTAAATTGAGACTAAAATAGATACAAATTAAGCGTAAAAAATTAAAAATTATGTCACTGGGACTGTTGTTGGTTATAAAAGTGAAAGTTGGGATTGTTAACGGCCAAATTAATAGTATGGATTATTATCAGCCAATAGGTAATAGTTTGGATTATTAAAATTCAATTTACCATAGCTTAATAGACTAATTGTGATTATATTGAGGTCTCCTTGTGCGCTACCACTGTCATCTTCTTTAAAATCACTGGTTGAATAATTATACAGATTAGTAGAATGAAACATTAATAAAGATGGTGTGTCGGTCCAATAGGGTTGACCACCATCAATTGTCGATTGGTAACGGGACACAAATGAGTTTGAAAATAATAATACTTGTAACAAAAATCAAAATCTTGAAATAGGAAGACAATCACTCTGTTACAAAAGAACCCCGTGACAACGCGCGGGGTTCAAATGCTAGTTCTATAAATTACCAAGTAATTATGTTTAAAAGGGTGGGGTAGTGTAAAATTGTAGTAGCTAAAGTGACGAAGCTCACTAAATTAAGATCAAATGTTTGAATCTGGATTATAATAGATTAATGTAAATTAGTTGTGATATATTTTTGAGTGATATAAAATAAATAGTGTAATATATATAGTCATTTAAAAAATTACTTTTATTTTGTTATTTGAACTAAAAAAAAATACTTTTAATTCTTGGATTATTGGAGAATGGTTGCAGACTGATACAGCTTCGGTACTAATGGAGGCTATAGGATATATCAAATTTCTACAAACACAAGTCGAGGTATATGTTCATCTCTCAAAACATTCTTCTTGGGTTACGTTCTTTCTTTCACCTTTCCCCATAACTATTGAATAATTATATAATATTGTATTATTTATTGGGTTTCTTTTGATTAAAAGCGACTTTTAGAGGAAAAAATAGAATATAAATTATAGAGCCCCATACGTTACGTGTTCTTATGGCGACAAAAAAAAGGGTCTAACATAGTCACGTGTGAGAGACTCATTTGTAACCCGTCTAAAAATAAAAAGAACATAATTTGAAGTAAAAAGTCTTTTTTGTTATGGTTTTGATACTTAATAATCTTTTTCACGCACTAATTAAGTTTCATATATTTTATTAAGTCACTTAAAAAAATTTGAAGTTTCAGTCTTGTGAAATTCTTATTATAAATTTCAGATTTTAATGATATGAATTTAACATATATGAATTCATAATTACAATTGGTGATTAATTTAGAAATTTTAAATCTTGGTTATTATTTAGTTTACTTTTTTCTTCACTCACGTCTTAGAGGCTGTTTTTCAGCCTCTTAATCAATCTCTTAATAGTTCAGATGTCTGAATGGTTCAACACTTAATGGTTCAGACTGTTTGTTTCGCGAGCAAATGTCTGAATGGTTCAGACATTGGCTTCTGAATGGTTAAGCATTATACTAATGCTGAATGGTTAAGAGTTCTAATGCTGAATGGTTAAGACCTCTTATCTGAATTGATAAGACATTTGCCTTTGAATAGTTAAGCAATATACTAGCTCTTAATGGTTCAGATCTCTTAATGGTTCAGCACTTAATGGTTCAGACCTCTTATTGGTTTAGCATTTAATCATTCAAATATTGCCAAACAGCCCCTTACTCAAGTTAGTTAAATAAATTATCACTAATAGTAATTAAGACTCATATGGTTTATATAGGTCAATAAGTTCTAAAAAAAGTTTCAGACTTCTAAAAAAATTTAAAAGATTTGAACAATTAATAAAAAACTAGTGAATTTGAAAAAGTAGTAGAATATTTAAAAAACTTGATTATTAGACTATACATAGTGATCAAGGAAGGGCTCAATGCTAATGATATAGATACTACAAGTGGGACTTCAAACACTACCAACATGCCCAGCCACAACTTTGCATGCACTATTGCATCAATAGTACTTCCAAACACTAGTTAGCCATTACATTTGATTTAAAGGGGCTTCTGTGAAGTAATTTTTATCTAAATGACACCTTAATGTCATTTTAACTAAATAACCATTATACATATATATGAAGTTATTTTTTATTAATTGAATTTCATTATTATGTTTTATTTAAGAAAATACAGTAACAAACACAAAAAGAGTATATGCTGGTGATATTGAAAATCCTTCGCTGGTTTTGTGGGAAATTAAAGGCTTTAAATGTTAAAGAGGGTTTGCATTTAGCGAATTCAGTGTCTAACATTAATCAACTGTATTGGTACGTTCACATTTTTTTTTAAAAATAGGCAAAAAGGGTACAAATTGTTGGAACATGATTGCATCAACAAGAGATGACAATAAATGACATCCGTGTTGCTAAAATATTTTTTCCAAAAGTATAGGATACTATAAGTCCTAACCTAATATAAACAACCATATTTAGGGAAACAAGATAATGATGTAACAATGTAACATAAGAATCTATATGTGTACCCTCCAATATTCGTAGCTTCCCCGTGTTACACGGGAAGAAAGTATACATTGTACATTGATTTGACTTGAAAACACTGTTGATTTTGTAGACTTTAAGCGTGCCATACATGAAGTCAACCAATAGTGGGATATCATCACAAGGGGTAAAAATATTTATAGTTTTTAATCTCAATTAATTACAATGGTTATACTTATACATACTTATGTATGTATGTTTATGTATGTATGTGTGTTTGAACGTGTTTGCTTGTATGTGAAGGGGAAAACGGAGGATGAAAATAGGATTATGAAAAGAGATCTTCGAAGTCGAGGATTGTGTTTGGTGCCAGTGTCATGTTTGTCATATGTCGCAGACGGATCATGTGAAGGCATTTGGCCGGGACCCTAATCAAGTTACCATGCATGATGACTCTAGAGAACTTGAATGACAAGTGGTTTGATGTATACTTCACTAAAATGAAGATAGGTCATAGTCAAGTCTTGAAGGACAAGGCTACAACCTGCAGTAACTTAAGGAGGCTTTCATGTTAAAGTCTATTCAGTCTCGTGAAAAATTATTTAGCTTGACGGTATTTGATCATTTTGTGGAGGACAACGCGTCTAAGATCATAGGTTCGTATCGTGTTTTGCTTCTCATCTTCTCAAAAGTTTAATTAGTCTTTACGTTGAAAAAGTGGAGCAAATATGGTCATCTTGTAGGTGATGTTATCAAGTATGGACCATGTTTGATCCATTAGTGATTTGATGTTATGTTATTATAATAACGATGCTTGGAATTGAATTAGTCAACTAACTAGAGTTGATCTTATTTATTTACTTTTACTATGATAAATTGATGATCTCATGATTTTTGATTTTTATAAACTGCATCTTTTCTTACACTAAATCAAAAAATAATATTAACTTTGAGATTTCAAAGTTGTGTATACTTTAGCTCTATTGACATCACTACTAGAAAAATAAATCTGATGCAATATTTTAAAAGCCATCTTTAGAAAAATTATATTATCTAACAAAAAAAAAAAAGCTATTTTTGCTAATAAAAATGTCGCGTTTGATCTAATGCAACAATTTTAAAGTGTAATATAATATTTTCAAGACCTAATGCAACATATTATCATGATGGCATAAGCTTCATTTTATTGTAGTGCATATATGTAATTAGCACTTATAATTTGAAGTATATTTGTCTTAATTGTTGTACGTAAAAGCTAATGCAAAAGTTAATATTATATTATTGTTGAAACTGATAGGCCTTGAGGGTGTATTTGATTCATAAAATTTAATATAATTTGAACCTAAACTTCATTCTTGGTATGTTTGGTTTATAGAATTTATTTTTATTGAAATTTGAATTTTGTTTGATTTAGAAATAAATAAGAATTATATATACTATAATTCTCAAATGTCGGTACATATAGTTTATTTGTAGAGTTCTAGAAATTAGCCACAAAAGATTTTATGATTTGCAAAATAGTCCTTCCTACTTCTTTGAAGTATCAACATCACCACCATCTCCTATCTTTAATAAAGTATAGTTTATAGAATGAATGGTGAATTAGTTGTTTATAAAATAAAGGTATGCTTCATAAAACGGTGGCTTTTGGTTTTTGTCTAATCTGGTCCAATCAGATTTTCATCTCCACGTACAAGTAGCTAAACACAAGATACAACCAGGTAATGCATATCTATATTATTATTTTTTTAGTTCAATTTTTTTTGTTTATGAAAAATAATGGCTTCGTTTACATTGATTTATATTTATGTTTACTAATAATTAAATGTTGTATTTTTAAACGGTTTCATTGTTATTTAACAAAAATAAATTAACCTGCAACAAAGTAGGAATCACACTTCCATAAAAAATCAAACTCAAAACAGATACGCGGCAACGCCGGCCTTAAATTCTAGTTCTAATTAATTCCCTCAAACCCTTTAAGTAAAAAAGACTTCAATATTCCTTTCAAATTGTAAAGAAATTTAACAAAAAGAACTATAATATCCGATCACTTATTGTTATTACATATGCAACTCTCACCACCACATTTGCCGCAAGCCGGCACCCCCACCATCGCCATCGGCCACCCTTCCACCGTTGTTTCCTTTGTCCCAGTCGCCCCTCCACCTCCGTAAACCTTTTTGCCCCCGCCGCCATTTCCTCCATTGTTGTCGTCGCTATTGCCACCCTCGCCCCCCCCCCTCCCCGGTGGCGGAGCTTGAACATTTCCGTAGGGGGGGCGGGGGCGAAATTAATTTTTTTTAGGGGGGGCGAACTCGACATTTATATAAAAATTTACACTACCGGACCAAAAATTTACACTAACGAACCAAAATTTAATACTACCGGCGAAAAAAAGAGAAGCCCCCCCCCCCCCCCCCAACACACACACAGCAACGAACAATAAGTGGTGGCGGCGACTGTACTTGTAAGTTGGGGATGGAGACGAAAAATGTGTCAGGGAGTCGCACCAGAGGTGCCGAACTTGACTATAGAGGGAGGGATCGCATTTGGGTGGGGTGGGGGGTGGATCAGTATTTGGTGGCCAATGCAAGATTGATATGCTACAATTCCTTTTGAAATTTTTATCATCTATATACATTCAAAACAAATTCTTTAAATTTCAAAATCAAGATTAAATTTCTTCAAATTCTCATTCCTAAAAAGGTTTCACACATCAAGCGTACCCTTAGTAACTAGGATAAAGGGCTTTAAAATTAGAAAAAAACGCTCCATAGTAAAAAATAGTTGGAAGAAATTTTATCCTATAGAAGAAAAAGAAGAGGTGTGTCATACTGTCATGTGTGTGGTTCCTGTGGGCTGTGGGAAAAACGTGGTACTTGGGCTTGCCCTTTTCTCTACTGTAAATCATAAGACACCCCGAGCCCACAACCATGAAGATATAAAACCAATTTCTTGCATGCATGAGGAAATTCAACCCTTTCCTCAATGGCTCAATCAGGGCCGGTGCTAAATATTTTAGTGCTCAGGACGAGCCCGAAAAAAAAAAAGATCTTTTATCCCTAACGGATTGAATTATACAAACTAATTTTTTTAATAAAAATAAATGTTTTAGAAATAAACATAACAAAATTATAGTATTATAATGACGTAGTGTAATTGTTGACCGATAACTCATGAGATTCAGGTATCACAATAAACATAACAAAATCATTTATTTTTTGGCTGCTCAATTGACCATCTAAATAATTAAACAAGTAATAATAAACTATGACACATGAGATTTAAAAATTTATTTTCTAAAAATGGGCTTTAATTGAGTAATTGAGTTAATAAAATGGGCCTAAAAAATTAAATTGGGTTTAAAATATAATTGGGTTAATTTTTATGATTGAATTATAGTTTATAACTATTTTTTTATAAAAAATATATATATAATATAAAAAACAATTTAAAAAATTTTGTGCCCCATGAGCGAGTGGGCCCTGGACGGGAGTCCATCTCGCCCCTCCTCAGGGCCGGCCATGGCTCAATCTCCTAGTGCCTTAAATCGATCATCTCTCGTCTTTTCTCGATACTCGACAGTTGACGCATCACACACAAACACCAAGGGGAAACCGTGATTCGGGTCGAGGGAGAGAGAGCCATCGAAGAGAATCGTTTTTTTAAATTTTTTATTTTTTAAATTTATTAATATATAAATAACTAAACCGCCCATAAAAATAACAGATTAATCAACACCATTAATTCAATGAACTTTTTTTTAACCAAACAACATCCGAAAAAAAACCAAATCAATAAACATCACAACACGTAGACCAAATCCCAAATTTGTTAGAAAACACAAGGACCAAAACATTCCTTACTCCAAAAGAAATAAAAAAAGAAAAAACTTATAATAAACTGATGGACTATAACAGCTGCTCAATTTGGAGCCTCAAATAATAATAATAATAACAAAAATAGTCCACTGTTTGAAGGGCAATACCGTAATTGCGTATCAAAAAGATGTTATTCTCGGAAATGCGCATATTCTTATTCTCGCACGAAACGTAAAATAAACAACCAAACGAAACACCTGCAGCAACCTACTCACCATTACCATAACGCAACTCTTCCCGCCTTCCGTCGTCGTAACGTCATCTATCTCTTCATCTTACATTCATAAGCTTAACGATCGATCAATTAGGGTTTGTAAGTCTTCGATTTCAATACTAATTAATATGTTGTTAGATCGTTAACTTCATTCAGTTTTCATTGAGATTGCATTTCAACAGGTTAGATTGCGCCATGTTTGAAGCGATTCAACGCAGTTCGCTGTCTGGTAAGTTCGTGTGGAGTTTGTTACTAGAGTCGTTGATTTGTTGTTTTTTGGTTTGATATGATTGAGGAGTTTGTGAAATTGTGGCGGTGTTGTTCGTTTGTTGATCTGTTCTGTTAGTGGTTACGAAACTGGATTTTGATTCAGATATTCAATCGGTGTTAGTAGTCTGAATGAATAGATTTGGTTGTTGGTTGAAGGAGATTAAGGTACGCTTGCGTTTCACTTTGAGTGATGTTTTAAGTTATAACTTTTGGGGCGAAATTATGTTTACAATTTGCATCTTGTGCGTTTTGGAGTTTGATTTTGCTTAGAAGTATGGAGAAAAGGCCTAGAAATTATGCATCAGGTTCAAAATCTATGTTATGCTTGGCGTTTATTTTTTTAAAGTTGCCTCTACTTGCTTATATGTGATGTAGGTAAATGTAAGTAGCAGATGATCTCCCCCTGTATGTGAATCTATGATAAATGTGTAATAGTTGCAGTTGTGTCCCTCTTGAGTGACTTTGTAGTTTCGGTAAATGGTACGATTAACTCTTCTGGTTTGCTGCCAAAGTGCTTATCCGGTTTATTCTACTTTTGTACCATTTTTATTTTATGGGTCTTATTTATATGGTTAAATGAAATGGATATGTCATTATTGGTCCCCAATTATTTGGACTGATGTGAGAAGTAATGAGAACCAAAAAAATATAAAATCAATAGAAATACAGAAACATGGAATTTTTCATTATTTTGCGGGTCGTGTGACCCACAAAATAAAAATCGAGAAAAAACAAACATAACACTATTAATTATTGTCTCTTGCATCCAAATAACTTGGACAGTACGTTTTTGTATAAATGCTTTACATCTAATGTTATTAGAACTTTTTAAAGATGTCTTTCAACAGTTATATTCAGGATGAAAACACTTCTGATATATAAAACTTGTTCTTTTCTCTTCTATATGTATTAAAGATCTTGAAGTCTCCATGGAAGAATGCACGCGTGGAACTTGTACAAGAAATGTGGAGAATACTTCTTCCAAAATCAGCCATTCTCAAGATAAGAAAATCAGAAAGAAAATCATTTATCCAGATTCTCCTACATTAGGGGAAGCTCAAGATTCTGAAGAGGCTGAGGCAGTTAATGTTTTTCGACAAACACTAATTGCAGACAACTTGCTACCCACAATACTAGATGACTATCATATGATGTTGAAGTAATAATTATTATCTTGTCCAAATTTTTGCAACAGAATGTTATTCTTCATAACCTGGTTGTTAATTTTTAAACTGCATCCTTGCAGATACTTGAAAGCCATGAACTTTAATATTGAAGACACCAAGAACATGTGGATCAACATCCTTAAGTGGAGGAAAGACTTTGGAGCCGACACTATTTTGGAGGTATACCATAAATAAACTTCGCCAAATCACTAACGCGGCATACTTGAATCTTGAAAAACCATCTTTGTTTTCGGCAGGATTACAATTTCAACGAATTGAATGAAGTTCTACGGTATGTCCCCCAGGGTTATCATGGTATTGACAAAGAAGGAAGGCCTGTTTACATTGAAATATTAGGACAAGTAGACCCAAAGAAGCTTTTGAGAGTAACAACTATTGAACGGTATGTGAAATACTATGTGCAACAATATGAGAAAACTTTATCTATTCGGTTTCCAGCCTGCTCAATTGCAACAGGAAGACGTGTTGATTCAAATACAACAATTATAGATGTTCAAGGCGTGGTATGATATATTGATATGAATTATTAAGTAATGGAAGCTTAATTTTTTCAGCTAAAACTGTTTTATAACTGTGATATGTTTATATCTTTAGGGTTTATGGAACTTAACAAAACCAGTGATTGAACTCATTAAGAGGCTGCAACAAATCAACACCAACTATCCTGATGTATATTGTTTACATAAGTCAAATTTTTATCATTTTTTGAACATACAGTATGTTGTTTACATACTCTAATTTGGGATATGAATATTGCAGACACTTTGCCAGATGTACATTATAAATGCTGGTCAGGGGTTTAAGATGCTCTGGAACATGATCCAGTCGTTTCTTGAACCCAAAGCAAAATCCAAGATTCATGTAAGTTTAACATATATGTTTTTTTGTAAATTATTAAGCTGATGTCACCATGATTTTCTCTGATGATATTTTACATCCTCAGGTCCTGGGAACCAAATTTAAAAGCACGTTGCTTGAAGTAATTGATGCCAGGTAAACCCTTGTAAGATATTTATGATTGGGTGGTTATAAAGTTCTGCACTAAACATGATCGTGATAAGTTTTTTAATGTGTCAGCGAATTGCCAGAATTCCTAGGCGGTTGTTGCAATTGTGCCGAAGGAGGTTGTATGCGATCAGATAAAGGACCTTGGAAAGACCCTCATGTAATGAAGGTAAACAGAACAAATATTCATTCTTAAACGGAAATTCGTAACCTTTATTATGTTTGTAAAACTCATATGGTCTTGAATTCAGGTCATCTCAAGTGGCAAAACAAAAGGTTGCAATTCAAGACTGGAGCCAACTAGGGAAGGAGTATTACATGATACTGGACGCTGTTCCTCATTGGTACCACCTTTGGCCTTATGTTACATCAGTTTATGTTCCTTTGTTGATAAAACCGAGTCATAAAAAGAAATGTTGAAAAGTCGAAACAAATAAGACCACTTTCATAACTGAGAAATGAGGTTTATATATAGTTTTACTGATGTTTATTCTCTGCAGGAAGATGCATTTGTACACAGAAATCATTCATCCAAATCAACTGCTTTGGTAGCTGATCACCTTGCTCCAGTTGAATGTAAGTATTAGAAATTGTAAATATATACACAATCAGGATATAAATAAGCTCTTGATGGTGATATTAACCATTTAACCATTATATGTCATTATAGTTGTATATTTCGTCCAGCAATTTGTTCTCTGTATTTGGTTCTGTAAATGGAAATACAAGATATCTCTCAAGTTAATGATTTCTTTATCAGAAAACGATGGTTTTGTTTTTTGTTTTGTAATTAACCGATATAAACAGATCGGTTATGGTTAAGTGGAAAATTAGATTTTGTAATAACTGAACCGCCTTAACTTATTGATGAACTTATTCAAAAACATCATAGCAGTGACTTTATTACATAATAATAATAGATTTCAACTTAACAATTACAATATAAAGTAGTTATGTTGAGTTCAAACACTAAAATACAAGGTGAAAAACTGAGATCCAATTGTTTCAACTGAATAGTAGTTTAACCTAGTGGGCTTCATGCGAACTACGTCTTCAATTGACAACAGCAACATAATAAGATCAACTTCAATACGTATGTTCATCGTTTCAACCCAATCAATTTGGATGTTCATCGTTTTAACTTTCAATCCAATCGATTTGAGCGTTCAATCCAATCGATTTGAGCGTTCAATCCATTTTAGTTTTTATTGATTTTTTTAAACCCTGAAATTACCTTTTGTTGGTTGATAAACGTGTTGATCTCTTTTTGAATTATAATGATTTTCTTTTTGGTTGAATACTATTAATCGTGTTTCTTGATACAAATTCAAATGTTTCTTCTTGAACAATTTTACTGCTTTAAAATAAGAATACATATCATAAAGAATTAATGTTTTTTCAGTTTTTTCTCATAAAAGTTTCGTATAATTTATTGTACGTAAAACATAATTCATAATTTTTTTTTGTTATTTTAATTGTTAAAATGTTATTTGAGTATTTTGTACTTATATGTTGAGCATACATACGAGAATGAAAAGTTTGACGTATACGTAACACTATGTCGAATGAAAAATGGTTACGTATATGTAACTATGTGTGGCGTATATGTAAAACCACGTTACGGTTTTTATTTGATCCATACATATATTTATATATACTCACACATATATATAGGGTAATGATAAAAAGTTTTATAAATTATGTGACTGATTTTATTATTTTTCTCTTAGTTTCTTATAATATTATGGTTTTTTTAGGATCACTTCTTTATATAAGTCCCTCAATATAAGTCCTCTATTGTATTGTTATTTTAATTCAAATGTTTTTTCTTAAACAATTTTACTGCTTTAAAATAAGAGTACATATCAATATATCATAAAGAATTGATGTAGTTTTTGTTTTTTCAATTAAAACCCTCAACAATTGTTTACACTTTAAAGTCATTGCACTTTTAAATTTGAGCAATTTTTTTTCATAAATTAAATTATCCTAACTTGAGCTCCCATAAGTTAAACGAGCCACGTAGGGGGAAAAATACACTCACACGTAACAATCGGTACAAAAGTTGTTTTTATTTCTTTTTAGAATTTGCTCGAATTGAACAAGTAATTTTAATTATAGATAATTGTTGAGTGATTTTTATGTAACAAAACAGAAAGTATGTTGGTTTTTTATGTGTAAAAACTATTAAAAAACTTTTAAGAGACAAACATAAAATTTGTTGGTTTTTTTATGTCTAAATATTATACAGTGATTTTTTATGGATGTTTGGTTTTTTTAATGGTATTTACTCTTAAAATAAAAGTTAGCTGTTGATTATTATTTCTATTGGTTTAAAATGCATGCTGCTATTGCAATTTGCCCACTCTTGTCCGGTCCATTAAAAATATCTCCCAATCTATCCATGATCCATCAATTGTAGCTCACCATTGAATATTTATTAAAGCCCACCATTAAATATTTAAATTGTAGTGTCTGGCCCATAAAACACAGTCCATGGTTAAACACTTAAACGTAGTCCATCAGCCACCCGCAGCCCACCACAAAATTATCTTAAGGCAACATTATTCTTTCATACCTTTATTCATTTAAATTCCCGTAAATTCATCCGAGTCAGACACTAGTTTCCATCAATCCGAATATCCATAGCAGTAATCTATCTAAATACATTTCAAGGATCCCTAAAACTATCCCTAATTATATCGTACGTAGTTTGATGACTATGGAAGAACCAGTTGTGGTGGCGGAGGTTGCTGCCCCGGCAATCGAAGCGACTGCAACGGTTGTAGCGGAGAAAGAACCTGCAGCCAAAGTAAGATCGCAGAAATGCGAAAAGAGATTGATGAAGCGCAAAACCACGGTTACTTCGTTGCATCCTCCTTACTTTGATGTATGATCATTGTATTCTTTTTGAATTACCATATCATTGTGGATAAATACTAATTTGTATTTGTGATTAAGGTCATTGTGTCAAATATGTTTATTATATTTATTGTTTTGTAAGTTTTAGTGTCGACTTGAAAAACTAAATACCATAATTTGATCTCAACCATTGAATTATAAAATTTGATTGTTAAGATTATTTTTTATGTTTTTTAGCCTAAATATCCTTTTACAATATGACATATTTAGATTTTAAAAAAGTTAAATATTACAAATTATAAATTATTAGATAAAAATAAACTACATGTTAAATGAATTATTTGAACAAAAAAAGAAATACAAATTCATTCTTTTGGTTCTGAGATCATTACCGTTAATAGCGAATTACTAGAAACCATATCAACTTCAAATTTCAGCTAGAAACAAAATGATTTTCATAAACCACCTAGAAATCAAAATTTTCAAATTTCTGAATATGTTTTGGTGGTTTTGTTATGTTTATTATGTGTCCTTTAAGAATAACATTTGATATAATGGATCTGATAATTATGTTCTGACGGTAATTGATCGCGAACTAGATGATCAAGGATGCTATTTCGTCATTAAAGGATAAAACTGGTTCAAGTCAGTATGCGATTGCAAAGTCTATTGAAGAAAAACAAAAGAATCTTCCTCGGATATTTAAAAAAGTTTTGTCGATTCAACTTAAAAGGCTAGTCACCAAAGGGAAGCTTGTTAAGATTAAGGCGTCATATAAGCTACCGACAGTTTCTGCTCAGATGAAAAAGAAATCTCCTACTAAATCAAATATCTCTGCTAGGCCTAAGTCACCTGTGAAAAAAGCACCAGCTAAGAAGCCATCCACCAAGCCTAAGTCTACTTCAAAAGTTGACGTTGTAGCAAAGCCAAAGGCGATCCCCATCATAAAAGAAAAGACCGTGGCCCCTAAGGCCGTAGCAAAGTTAGTCGCTAAAGCGACAACTAAGACACCAACAAAGCCAACTAAAGTAGCTAGGACATCAACGCAAGGAAAGAAACCTACTCCTGCTAGAAAATCGTTTAAGGTAACAAAAAAGTCTGCGCTGCCAAAGGCTTCCTCAGTGATTGCTAAGGCATCAACAAAGGGGGTGGAACCAAAGAGCTTGAAGACAAAATCAACGACACTAAAGAAACAACCAACCACGAGGGAAATAGAAAAAAGAATGTAGTTTTTGTAGGAATGGCCTGTCACATATGTAAAAATAGTATTTTTTTTTTTAATTTAAGGTTCATATTTGTACCGATAATCCAGGCTAATGTTTATCATTTTCCACGAGTTATATCATGGTATAATTAATAATATCGATTGTGTTAGATTTTTTTTCCCTTTTTTTGTTTTTAGATTAGTATCAATATATTTTATGGTGTAGAGTATACTATTAGAAACATGTGCATTTACGATCACCTTTTAGTCGCAATAAGGAATTAATGGTATTTAGTTTATCTGCTAATAGATTAGGGTTTCTATCTATATAAACAAAGTTATATTTGACGGACGTTCGTATAAGGTTGTAATTTCTTATTTCATTGAATTACATCTCTCTACTCATAGTCTACTTCATTTTAAAAACTCATTTTTTACTATGAGATTTTGTCTTTAAAGTATCTCTTGTTTTTGTAACTATTGTTGCATTATTGATTTTGTTTGAATCATATTTTGTCTCAATAAGGGTCGTGATCGAGTGATTTAATATTATCATTATAATTTTAGTATGATTAGATTTACTCAAAACTAAAGTGAAGTTATATAATATATGTGGATATGCATTAAGAGTTATAACGTACACGTTTGTTCAAAACTACTATAACTTCAAGCACCAATGAACCTAGGAGTTTAGGTGCATTCACCAATGAACCAAGTACTAATCTTTTATCAAATATAATTGCTGTTTATTATAGGATTTGAACATAGCCTTTCATAAGAGTAATCATCTATTACATACTCAGATGCCACTAAGCCAAATACCCCTTATATATAGTAAACTCTTATAGTTGATTAAATGAAAATTATAATAGGCACACTTCTAATTTCTTGGTAACTAAAACATATATATCTGATTCCTTATCCATAAATGACAATGTAATCCTCAAAATAAAGCAAATTACAATCATAATATAGATAGAAATCAGGTGCTCATAAAATGTGACAAGGATTATTAGCGTAATCTTGAAAATTAACAACATGCCAAGTATCACATTTGTGGCATGTTCTTGGGGTCAAACAAACAACACCACTTTGTGCTAAACCATCTTTCTTTTGGTCTTTCTTATCATCCTTCTTATCGTCTTTCTTCTCAACTTTCTTCTCTTCTTTCGCGGGCCCGACGCTTAATATGTCTGCGGATTTTCTAAACTTTCTCACCTTCCTCATGATGGTCACAGGATCCGCTTCACCGGTTACTGTTGCGGTGTTTTTCGACATGTCGAGAACTATTGAGTCTATTCCTTCAATGGATGATATCAACATCATTACTTTCTTCTTGCACTTTAAACAAGATAGATCCACTGACAACACTGTTTTCTGCAAAAACAAATGGTAAACTTCATTCTGACAACACTTTCAATGACCTACCATACCATAATAACATACAAGATATATTCAAAGTAAAACAATGATGCATGTGCCAAATGTGTAGAATTTGGGTAGATGATTGCATAGTAGCAAAGGCGCAAAAGACAAACGCAACCTAAACCAGTTTAAAACGCGTCTAAAAAATGACATGTTTATACTGGGTATCTTGCTTAAAGGACCATTTTTAAAAGACTTGTGCTGAGGCTCAAGGCTCAAGGCTCATTCTTTGTGCCTTAAGTGCGTCTGGCGTCTTCGACTACTATGATGATGTACCTTTGCCAGAAAAGACATGGTTGCTGACAGTAAAATATATTTCTATATTCTTTGCATCTCCTTATCCAATTACAATGATATGAACAAATTGCCTGCCTACGATGCACACATGTATGTGATATATATTTATTATTTTGTGTCTAAATTTACATACTTAATATAGAGGGAGGATAGAATGTATGGATATAGTTATGCCAGTTAGAGAGTATTAAATGGTTCACCTATTAATAGTACACATTTAATATTTGTTATGAATTTGCTCCGATAGTTATAGCGAAAACATTTATGCCCATGAAGAGACTATATGTATTGGTTGGGTGACATTTACTATCAACCAATATCATATGCATATTGTCACATCCGCGGCCAGTTAATACCGCCAAAAGCTCCATAAGTGCACCATTAATAAGAACTCGGGTTCAGACTGTTGACAAAGCTAAAAAGTCATGTGATCATAGGCAAACAAACGATAAGGCGTTAGCAAAGTTGTATACGCAAGGGGCTATAGTTATGGTTAAATGATTAGTTGTTGATTGATTACATGGTATTCTATTGTTGTAAAATAGCATCTAGAAACACGAGACTCGTTAGAGTGTTGCATATACAACTTAATGTGATGGTGGCATATAGGATTGTCGAATTAGTTGTATCTCATAAAGAGAAATTCTTATCATAGTGACAAGCTTTTTCGTACGTCAAACAACTTTTTTTGCTGGATCGAGTCGTCCAGTTCACAGAAATATTTTTGGTTTCGGATTTGGTTTTAACTTTGTGTGGGTTATGAAAGTAATTTTATATCTGATATGAGATATAAAAGGTGATTTGAATTATTTATATCACAAAACATTAGCAAGTACTAAGTTTATGTCTATTGTCTAACATTACTGGGAAAAAAGCATCTAATAGCATTTAAGTGATTCAAGATTTTCTAATGAAGTTCTAACCTTAAAGTATGTAGAGGATAAAGTTTTTAGTCTATGAACACCCAAGAATTTATATGTGATATACAATAAAAAGTTAAAAATGGATAAACAGTTGGAAATGTAGGGAGAGGCCTTCCAATTGATTGATTGAATCGTGTCCTCTGAATCTTGGTACAAGAAGATAACTATGGTGGTGGCCAATCTTGAATGTCAATTACTGTAGGTGGGAATCACCTATGTGAGGCAGGATGAGCAAGAGATATTTTTTTAGAGTTAAAATTTCGTTTTGCTACTTGAAAATTTGATAAAAATAATCATTTTTTTTCGAATGTTAAAAACATCAATTTATCTCCAAAAGTTTTATTAAGTGTTTCAACTTAAATCCAAAATAAAAAAACTTTTGGATTAAAATTGAAACAAATGATAAAATTTTTGGATTGAAATTGATGTTTTTAAACTTTTAAAGAAAAACAGTTATTTTTATCAAATTTTAGAAAGCAAAATTAAAATTGACTATTTTTTTATTTGATTTTCGGTAAATAATAAGTGAGTAAAGGGTATGGGACTATGGGTGATTGGTTATCTGGGTAAAACTAATTAGGCTATGGGCTTAATTTAATTTTGGACAGTTGGGCTTTTTATTTGATAGGGCAATTTGTCAATCTGGGCTTATAATTTAATAGAAATTATCACTATTTTTTATTTTTGGGATCTCATTATCTACTTTTTAATAGGCTAAAGTGCTAAACGTTTAAATAAAAATTTGGACTTAGGATCACACAATTTTTACATAGACTTAAGTTATTATCCGAAAAACTAGAGTTCAATCGACTTTCAGTAACATAAGTTTTACTCATAAACACCAAAGTGTCAAATCATTTGACCTCACTCCTAAGTAGAGAGGTGGAGGTTGGATCCAATTGCGACGCCATCTGCAGGTAGAGTGGTGATTAGTGAAACTCCACTCACGGTCAAAAGTTTGAGTTATAATTATGATAAATTAATGTAAATTAGTTTTTTTTAACGGCTAATAGGATCACTGATGGGTCACCAGCCCATCCAATCATCTCCATTACTTAAATACGAAACTTGAGACTACCATCGGAAGGAAACTTATATTAGATGGGAAAACCTACTGGCTCACTTAGAACCCCTCCTATTATTTTTATCATAGGTGAAACTTCGACCCCCTTTTACTTTTATTTTTGCTTACGTGGAGCCTCCTCGCTCCACCTATATTTATAAAATCTAGGAGTACCTTACATTAACCATTTGAGCTAAAGATAATTAGTTAATGTAGATTAATTATAGTGCAGAATTAGAAGTAAGTTATATAAAAAGGTTTGTGAGTTGTCGTTCAATAAAAGTATGAAATTTTAAATCCGGTTAAATCGATCCAATTGGTCTGACCAATGAGCCGGTAAGATACCTAGTTTACCGTACGATCCAGTTCTAAAAACATTGATTAATAATCTACTTAATAGTGAGACAACCTTATCTAACCTTTAATTTTACACTTCAAACAAAAATGATCATTAACTTCAAGAAAAAGAAGATTTTATGATTTCACAAACCACTTGATTTTATATTCTTTTCAACCGTCCTAATATAATCGTACTACACTAGAACCTAAATCTACTTCATGTCTTAAATGAGATTTGATTTCAACACCATTTGGGTGAAGGACATACATCTTTACCATAAAATCAATGTCTTGATACTCAAAAATTACAAATGGCAAAAGTCATTTAAAAAAAAAGAAATGTGAATGTGACTCAAGACTAGAAATGTTCAAATAACGGGGACCGAGATTCGCATCATTAAACAAAATAAATGGATATCTAAAATGATTTTAGGCGTGACTCACACCTAAAGTTGTCTAAATAATGAGGATTGAAATTTGCCAAAACAGTTTTGCGACATTGACCGTCATTTTGTAAATTATAAAAATATTGATATAAAGCTCGTTCGTAGTTTGATAAGCTCTAGTTAACTTAATCGTTATAATGTGTGTTGTTTAACTCTATTAGATCTGTTTCAATATATACTAAAAGCTGAGCATGTGTAACCCATTATCCAACACGTAACGAGCAACTTATACATCATACAATACAAATTATATAATAAGATTATAATTTTGCAGCGTCAACATTTTAATAATAAATAAGCCTTTATCAGCAATCATTGTATCGCTTTCAATTTTGAATGGATAATTCTTTGTGCTTAAGTAAATATATATTACTAGCTTTAGTAAACCTGTGTATTACACAGGTTAAATAAATAAAATAATAAATATAATAAATATTTATTAATTATGAATATATTTTAAGTTTATATATGATTGAAATTGTGTATGATAAAGGACTATAATTAATAAAACAATGATATCAACTTTTTAAATTTTTTTTTCAAAAAATATTTAAACAATTTGTTTCAAAACAAACCATATTAAAAAATACCATTTTAAAAATTTTCTTATTAAAACTCATAATTTTAATTATTTTTTGTTTATAAAAAATTTAACATCAATTTAAAATATTTCGTATTTTAAAAAAGTTTTATTTTTTAGAAAAACGTCTTACTTATTTCTTTAGAAATTACATTAATTATAAGATCTTTTTCTTAATTTATAAAAAACTATTTTTAATCTAAAAAAAATTAAATAATACTATTAATAATTAAGGTAATTATTTAATAGGAGAGAGAAGCGGGAAAATTTTGATGAAAATAAATATGGTGTTGACATGTGTCTCATCTAGTTACTCTTTTATTAGAGTAGTAAGATAAGATAAGATAAGATAAGATTTTTGTTGACCCAACTTCTTATTAGTTAGATATACTAATTTTATAATTATTATTTCTTAAAAGTATACATACGTGGTTGTTGTAATGCTCGAAGGAACAAATTCTGGTATTGTATCCGACAAAACAAATATATATATTAAATACAATAAGGAGTAGAATATAAGTAGCAAATTACTTGATGGAAGTGGGGTACTAAATTTAATTAAACAAAGTGATAATCTAGTAGTTGACGGTGTACTTTAGTTTATTCTTTAGATTTTTTAAAAATCTAGTGCTCTTAATTATTTTTATTATATTAGGAAAAAAATTGGTTTAACTATTAGTTAAGATATATATAGTCTCGTGTTCAAAGCCCTTTAAATTCATTGAATTGCCAAAACTTCAATGTTAAGGTTTGTGAGGTTTAACCATCAGAGAAATTGTAAATTATTATCAACTGACTATAAACTAGCAAATTACAAATCTATTTAATTTAAGGAATTCTTATTATCAACTGTTTTGTAAGCTAGCAAATTACAAATTTATTTAATTTAAGGAATTCACATTATTTTTATAAAAATATGTATGATATATCGTAAAAATGATTTTTTACACAAATTATCAAAATTTTCCTTGACACTACACCTTACTATTCTACATCACCATTGCATGATCTACTTTTTATCAGGGTCGGTTCGAAAATTTTGAATGGACTGCGCAATAAGTAAAAATAGACAGCCAAATTTCGGTATATATGTTAGGACCGGAATACAGAGGCCAAGGTGTTAAATCGTGGGTACAAATCGATATTGTAGGTGATTCGATGTAATCGATAGTCAATTGGCTAAATCACTTAGTACAAACCAAAATAAATAGAATTTTAATATATTTTTTAAGGGGTAACTTTGAAAAATAGTAATAAACTTTTAAGATTGTTCTAGTTAGGTTACTCATAAAGTTTTTTGTCCCAATCAGATCACTCATATAATTTTTTGTCCCAATCAGATCACTAAAATTTTAAAATTATTCTAATTATGTCATTTATAAATGGTAAAAAGTTTTAAAAATTTTGAAATGTTTAAAAATATTAATAATATTTATAAAAAAACTAATTATTTTAAAATTTTTGTGAATTATTTAAAAAATTATAAAAACATTAATGACTTAATTGGAAAACTTTTAAACTACAGTGACCTGATTAGAATAAATAAAAATACTAGTGACTTAATTGAAACACTTTTAAAACTTTAGTTACCAGATTAAAACAAATAAAAATATGAGTGACCTAATTAGAACACTGCTAAAACTTGCTTAGTATTCTGTGAAGTTTTCCCTTTTTTAAAACTTAATTCGGTTTACAGGGCTAATTGGGCCCGTTATTGGGTGTTAAAATGTTTACTTAGTTTGTAGGGCCCTCCATAGCATATAATTACTAATAGGTATGTGAATTTTTAAAAAAATATATTAATTGACACTCGATATTTAAACGGCAGATAAAAAATTATGGGTCCTTCAAAGGTCAGGGTAATGTATGATTGCCTACCCAACACACCCTCAGGGCTTGCAGTGTTTTTCCTTTTTTTACAAGATCATGGTTTAAAAGTTCTACAGTTTAAGGTTTGTGAACTAGCAGTACCAATATATCTATACTACTATATAAAACATATAGGGAGGATACAATTATAATTTTATTCAAAGTGTAAGACACCTAATATAATTTTTTAAGCACAATATACAAGTGTGTTATGCAATAGTTCCTAAATTGCCCTTATTAAATATACTTCTTCTAATTAATGCATTATTTAATTCACTAAATTAAGTATTATCTTATTAATAATGCTTTTAAAATAATAATTAAATTTACATTTACTATTTATATATTTAAAACTATATATTATTAAAATTAAGTATTATCTATATTACTATATCATAATAATACATATTAGAAGGATAAGATGGTAATTTTATTTAAAATTTAAGACACCTATATAACATTTTAAGCATAGAGAACAAGTAGTTTATGCAATAATTTCACTTTTGCCCCCATTTAATTAACTTCTTCTAATTATTGTTTTTATTTTATACGCGTTATTAATACATTATTTAATAATATGATATTATTTGATTCACTTCATTAAGTTTTATTTTATTTATAATAATATAAATTGACATTTTAATTTATAATTACTAATCATACTTTTAAAACTAAAGTTTTATATTATTTATAATAATATAAATTCATATTTAAATTTATAATCATTGAGTATACTTTTTTAACTAAATACTATTTAAATTAAGTATTATTTTATTTAAATACTTATATCTATACTATTTTATAATAAATCTCTCTAGATAGAAATGTAATTTTACCAAAAATACAAGTTTTGAACCAACATGTACAAAGGAGTGTAAGACATTTAAGAGGGGTAGAATAGAGAATTGATTAAGATTTTAAGATACTTTATGGGCAATATGATAAATTTATCAATTAAATGTTATATACCTTGGTATTTTTACCCTTGTCTCTTTCATGTATTTAATAAAATTATTGATACATTATTTAATAATATGATATTATTTAATTCACTTCATTAAATTTTATTTTATTTATGATACTATAAATTGACATTAAATTTATATTTACTAATTATATTTTTATAACTAAATATTATTTAAATTAAGTATTATTTTATTTAAATTTTAAAGTATTAATTTATATATATATATATAGATATATATTATTTTATATCTCATGTTTATAGTAACTATAAGACTAATATATTCTAGAGCGCATATTGTGAGTTATAAATTTTAATATTTGTCTATATATCTTATAATAAAAGTGAAAGCAGGATTAAATGATAATTTTACATATGGATTAAGACACCCATATAAAAAGTAATACTTAAATTTCAAAAAATTAACCATTTCATTTCATTTATACCCTTACAATAAAATATAATATATGATACTTATAATACAAATGCTAAATCATATACACGTGACCAAACAAAATCGTTATTTACTTTCAAGTCCGTTTATCCACTATGATTGAGCGATAATCCCTCTTTCCCTTTTCCTTGCCGGTTGTTAAAAGCTCAATAACAATAAAGATGGTAATTTGTTGTGATAATTTCTCCATTAACTTTCTCCGGTCTATGCAAATCACCACCGAAAGTTGCCTCCGATGATCATAAAACTCTAAACTATATTAATAAAACGAAACCCCTAAAATCTTGGTAATAAGTGATTTCTGACCACAAATACCACCCATGCTTTCACTAATCTTGTTGTGATAATATAATTGTCTTAAAGACTTTTGTAATATACGTAATTGTTTTCTTTCATTTAATTTTTTCAATAATTATATTTTGATTTTTTAATTTATATCATAACGCACGAGCCGATACTGACTAAAATCGAATTCCTAAAAATCACGCAACAGTCATACCGCCGCAACGCGCGGGCATTTCAACTAGTATAAATAATATGCCTCTATTCAAGTGATTAAGTACTCAAGTATTATAATAAACAATTGTATATATCTAATAGTATGATTAGAGGGTGTGTTTGAAATAATAAAAAATCAACACATTTCTAAAGAAACGTTATGATAAATCACAAAAAAAATATAAATTGTGAAATACAATATAAATACTATAACTCAAACATTTTCATTAATCATTGTTTAAAAGAATTATAGTTTTATAAATACAATATAAAAACCATCTATTTAATTTATTGTTAATGAGCTCGTGACCCAGTAACATCTGTTGTTTATCCTAATGAAATGATATGAGCTCAAGGATTATAAAATGAGTACATGTGAATTCTAAAGGTATTTTAAACGGGGTTGTATGTTATCGTACAAAAAAATCCATCTAACTATCATAACCAAGTCATAACCAGGAGACCAGAGTAACATCACAATTAATCTAAGTGTATTACATGATCTCATTGATTGTTGAGAACTAAAAAGAAAATGAACAAAAAATAGAAAGGGTAATCATCCAACTATATTAATCCTTTATAAATAAAAATCTAAAAGAATTGAAAAGCAAATATCGTATAATTGGTCAAAGTAGATAATTCTTTTTATTCTTTTGTATTCATATAATAAATCAAATATCAAAGCATACAATGCTTCTTTATTTTTAGAGTTATTAAGTATTGTATGCATGTTTGTTGCTTAAAAAAGTATTGTATGCATGTTTATAATAAACAAAAACTATACAATTCTTTAATGAGTGATTGCAAACCTACTGAAATATCCAAACATCAATTATTATTAGTAATTAACAAAGGATATAGAGTCAATAAAGTGTTTAGTTGCGAATAAAAAAATCCGAAAATTTCAAAATGTGAGAACTGTAGCAACCTTTTTCCTTTTGGAAGATGATATGTGTGTTTGACAAATAAAATGAAGGGCTATGATATGATTACCTTACCTTAATCATCCTTTTTTTTATTTCAAGCTCAGTGGTAGAGCGGTCGGCTGGTAACTGACTAGTCGGGCGTAGGTTCGAATCCTACTTGAAAAGCTTCCCTGGACTTTTTTGACGCCTTCACAAGTCGTATTTTTCTGCAACAACTCGTATCAGTCATTCAGATGTTTTACATCGGTCATGTTTTTTACGACCCATTAACAACTTGACATAAGGCCCGTTAAGCCATTCATGAGCCGTAATTATTTTTGATTCATTAATTTTTTTTGGATACAATGTAATATTCCTCGATTACGGTGTAATTTTGTATTTATTATATTATTTGATACGCTGTAATATTTCTCGATATTCATGTTAATTATATGAACCGCCGTAATATTTTTTATCAAATACTATAAATCGTTATTTGTTAAGTCATTTCATCGATAAATTCTATACCAAATACTATATAAACCGTTTTATGTGCTACATTTTGCGTTAACGATGCCAATCTAGGATAGCAACTATTTATTCGGCTAATCGGCTACGATTCTAACTATTATGCCGACGAGTGTTATAGTTATTACGGTGATGAAGTTTGTAATTATATTGAAAAGTAAGCGTCCAACTACGACGACGATGGTGGGAATGACGGTGGTGATAGTAGCAGAGATAACAACAGTGATGGTTTCGAAAAAAAAAGGTTATACGACACGGATTAGGTTATTACATAATAGTTACAACTTTTTGTCATTTATTAATAACTAATTATAATATTTAAAACTGTCAGGTTTTTTCATCTCGTGACGAATTGAATGATTGAGCAACTAATTTGGCTACGTTATTGTCACAAAATGATAAAAAAGAAACACAGGTGGTTTGGTCTTTTAAATATGATTGAAATGTAATCGTGATGGAGTATACAAATGAGCAACCACTCTTAGAAAGACTGGTACAAAAAAAAACAAATTGTCAGTTTGAATAACAGGGAAAGCATGAATTAAAGAAAAGTGAGTGGATAATAATTGTTGTAGATGATACTCATAACCATAAACCTGATAAACACCTCGAGAGGCATGCATACGCGATAAGACTCACCAAAAAAGAACTGTGTATGGTAAAACAACTGACAAAGGCACTTTGCAGGCCTAACTTCACGAGCCATGATGTTCGAAACAGGTCATGAGGGACAAAAGCTGCCAATCCTACTTTTTGCAAGGCCTTACGGCTCGCGAAGCCCTCTACGGGCCGTAATCAAATTTCAAATTGCGCCATTTTATCACCTGACAGGGCGTCCTTTTATCCTCTGCAAAATAAAATTGACAACATTTATATGAATAATTGCATACATGTTAAATATTTCTTTTTTTTTTCTACTTTGCAAATATTTGTGTTAAAAACTAAAAGGTATTTTTTATTTAAAATTTAAATTTTTGTTTCGTTACTTGACATATGCATTTTTTTTTTTTTTAAAAAAGGCTAAAGCTTTTGATGAAATAGTTGGTAATTTGGTAGGCAAAAAGAGTACAGAAACAAAAATGAGAATGATAATTCTATTCATAAAGAGTAAAACATTAACTAATTAATTAAATGTGGGTTTCTGTGTTGGAGAAGTACCACCCAATTGGATAAGAGCAAGCCGCTAACTTGTCCACCAAGCCCCAAACCACTAGAACAATGGGTTGGCAAGTCGGGTGCATTTTAGAATTTAATCTATTATATATGCTTTCTTTTAAAAGAAAAAAAATGCATAAGTGATCCTTGTGATTTAATCAAATTATATATATAGTTTTCAAACTTTAAAAATTACAAAAATAATTTAAATTTTTATGTAATCATTGTATGTTTGTTTCTATCATTAAATTCATTCATCTTTTATACATTTTATAAAATTTAAACTAACTTTGAAATTTAATTTTAAGGACCAAAAATACAATGCACATATGAAACTTTGGACTAACTTTGTGCTTTTTTAAAATTTGTGGACCAAATTTGCAATAACTATACAAAAGTTTAGACTAATTTTGTAATTTTTAAAGTCTAGAGACCAATCATGCAATCTGATCAAACCACAGGGACCACTTATGCAATTTTTTCTTTTTTAAACTTATAAATGGTAATATATATATATATATATATATATCTATATATATATATATATCTATATATATATATATATAGAGGGTTCCTGAGAAAACCAATAGTTATGTGAAAACCAAAAAAAATCATAGAAACCAATAACATAATTCATAACTTTTTTGTTATTTTAATTGTTAAGATGTTATTTAAGTATTTGGTACATATATGTTGAGCATACATACGAGAATGAGGAGTCTTACGTATACGTAACACTATGTCGAATGAAAAATGGTTATGTATACGTAACCTATGTGTGACGTATACGGAAAACCATGCTACGGTTTTCATTTGATCGATATTCTTATTTATATATACTCACACACATATATAGAGGGTAGTGATAAAAAAATTTATAAATTATGTGACCGGTTTCATTGGTTTTCTCTAGTTTTCTCATAACATTGTGGTTTTCTTAGGATCCCTCATCTATATATATATATATATATATATATAAATAGGGGAGGATTCCTGAGAAAACCAATAATTATGTGAAAACCAAAGAAAACCACGTAAACTAATAACATAATTCGTAACTTTTTTTGTTATTTTAATTGTTAAAATGTTATTTAAATATTTGGTACATATATGTTAAGCATACATACAAGAATGAAAAGTTTTACGTATACGTAACATTATGTCGAATAAAAAACGGTTACTCATACGTAACCTATGTTTCACTTATATAAAAAACATGTTATAGTTTTCATTTGATACATACCCTTGTTTATATATATTCACACATATATATAGAAGGTAGTGATAAATAATTTATAAATTATATCACTGGTTTTATTGTCTCTAATTTTCTCATAACATTGTGGTTTTCTTAGGATCCCTCCCCTATTTATATATATTATATAAATAGTGAAGGGTTCATAAGAAACACACAGTTATATCTAAAAACCAAAGAAAACCAATGAAATCAATATTACAAAAATTATTTGTGTAGACGAGTTTTTAAGACCCGTGTGTTGTCACGAATGCATAAACTCGTGCAAAAAACTAATGTTGAAGTGCTGGTAGAAGTTCGTGCAAAACAATTAACAGATCCTGAAAGGCGCCTCACAAATAAACATATCGAAGCTGGTATAGTACCTAAATGCGAAGACCGTAACGATCAAACTGTAACATTCGACCCCTCATACCACCAATATTGTTCGCTTTATTCACGAATTTGTTTTTGGTTGCCTAGGTAAAAACTTTTAAGTGAGTTCACCCATTCATGGATTGCTGTGATATTAGAGACATGACATTACTTATAAACAAGAAATCTCTCACGTGCACAACAGATATTGGATTTGCCTAGGGTGTTACACAAACACTGTTTTTGATTTAGGTTGAACAACCATTGTAGCATAATAGCAGTTGTTTACGATGATGCTATGGTGTCACGACAAATTGTTGATGACTAACGGAACTACAAACCAAACGCCGTTGTTTGGTGTTGACCTGATCGAGCCAAGAGGCGAGGATAATTTTCTATGTATGAGTGAGCCGTGACGAAGTGACGTTTCAACAACAAATGTTGGTACTGGTGGGGCAAACCGTAAGAGTGACTTCAAAAGTAGCTTTTTGATTCCAAGAAGAAGTGTGAATCAGCCATTAGGTGATTAATAACTATTTCTAAGCACATAAATTAGATAGATTTGTAAAACAACACTTATCTACTCCTACTATTAGTCTATCTCATATTAAAATTTGAATCTTAATCTTATTCAACAAACTTCAACTCTAATCACTAGCTTACTAAACAAGTGACATATATGTAAATTAGATAGATACATCATAAGCAGAGAATAAATATTTGGACCACACTATAGGAACACCACTTCTTTTCACACAAGCTAGATACATACCCTTACCAATCTACCATCATATGACCTATCCTATCTATCAACAATACGATACAAGGGGTATAGCATTTTCAAACGACCATATATCTCTATACAAGCGGATATCATCACTTTAACTACCTTATACAGAATTACAGACATATAACATATCATACGTACAACAGCTTATACGGGCATATAAGATTACATAATGTCCCATATAGATGTATAAACTAACATATACAATGCGATGTATACCAACATATTAACAGAGTCATGTACTCATGTAGATCAATAATGGTTGATTAGTAGTTTAGTACCCTACATGGTGCGTATAGTATCTCCCTGAAGAATCTAAATAGGGATAATTAACATTTAACAGTAATTTTTCCTTCAAGAAGCCTTCATCACTACTATAAGATATAATAATATAATTCTATAATATAATCATCATCATTAAGAATTGATAATTAACAATAATTATTATTATTATCTCATGATTCTTCAACCATTGTCTGCTGCTTAAGAAGTCTCTGCTGCTTTGAAATAAAAGCTTCCACAGCCAACCGGAATTCTTCATTGCTCAGACTCTCCACCGTCGACGACGGCGTTGCACCACCGTCACAGGCGGCGACGACACTCCTCCGCCTCTCCGTCACCGACCTCCGCAGTTCTCCGTGAGGCTTCATTGTCAACTCTCGCCTCAACTTCACCGACTGTGTCCTCTGAAACCTCTCAATCTGCTTCGTCGCCTGTTTAATCGCCGTCTCCGTCGCCATTTCCGATTCGGTTTTCACCTTCATCTTCTCATTCAGATCTACTGTTTCATGAACTTCCTCCATTATCGTTTGCTTCATCTCCGGCGATTCCTCCACCGGCGGAGTTACAGATTCAATAACCGAAGCAACTTCACTTGTTTTATGTTGATCTGTAGATCTAAACCTATAATCTTCAACAATTTCCGGTTCGGCGGTTTCGTTTCCCACGTCGGAGTGACCGGAGAGCACGTAACAAACAACAACGATCAAATTTCCGACGAGAAACACAACGTGTTGCTTCAACACGTAACACGAACAGGCGTACAGATACTCACCGAATACTTTAAAAACCGTAGGAAGGCGAGACGACGACCATGAAATCAACGCAACAGCGATTAAGACTTCAATCAGCCTTAAAACTTTTGCAATGTTGTTAAACCGCCTGTATCTAGCAAGCGCATTGGCCTTCTCCACTTGAATGCTGTCAATAAAACCGTAAGAATCCATCGTTTCTCAGATTTAAGTATTCAAACTCCGATCGAATCGAAAACTGATGAACTGTTTGAAGATTGAGAGATTTACGAGTATTGATCGTTGCAGAAACAGAGTGAAACAACTGACAACATGAAATTGAGTCAATATGTTAGAGCGATCGAGTACGATCACGTGGAATCTCGTCAAAATTGGAGGCGGAGATTGATCGTAAAATGTGTATATGATCAGTTGTTTGTAACAGAGGGGGGTAGGGGACGATGGAATGACTCTGAATGGAAGGTACCAATTTATAGTGCACATACAATTATTGAAATACACAATATAATTTCCTTTTTTAAGATGAAATAAAATATCTTGTCTTTGATTTTAAAAAAAGTATGGATGTATTTTTTTTTTTAAATTCGTTATAGATCTACTTCACATTCTAAAAAAGTAAAATATATCGTTAAATCTTTTTACTAATTTGTTGGAAGTAAAATCAAATGAATTGATATGGGAATTGGTAACTTGGTATATACCTAGACAGATTCACAATGCCAAAAGTAAGTAGACCGGGTGAATTTGAAAAAATATGTCTCCATAAAAACTAAATATGCTAAAATATTCAAATATTTCAATTGATATGCTTTATTTGAATTGAAATTTCTCAAACCAAGATTATAGCAACTAGCAAGATTAATTTTTCTAATGTAAAGTAGAGTATGTATTCTATCGCTTTGGTTTTGTCAGTTATGGGTTGAATAGAACCTATGATCGTTTTTTGATTTAGATTTTTATAATTGATTGTTTTTAGTTATAAGTGGTTTAGTTAATTCGGTTATTACAAACATGGTTTAGTCAACTCGATTAACCCCCAGATTACGACTTGAGTGTGTTCAAGCTAATTTCAATTAATAAATTCAACTATATAATGATCCAAATAATATATTAGCTGTTCTTCTAATCTATAAAAGAAAACAAGTGACAACTAGTGTGTTATTTATAAAACTTATAAAGAAAATCATCCAGCATATAACATATTTTCTGTAAAAAATTATAAAGTTGGTTTTAATATCAGTCTGAAATAGTTAATTTGATTATTTATACACATATAACAATTAGGAAATCATAAATTCAGTTATATAAAATCATGACCAAACCATCCTTAATAAGTGTTACTGCGATTATGATTTGACTATTATATTTTATATTCATTCCTATCAAACACTTTAACTCCAAGTTATGTGTATGAATAAAACATTTTGTTATTAATTTATTCAAATTTTACTAATTATTTAAAATTTTAAACACCAAACCATCTTGAAAGCTGTCTAGGGATCGTAGTGTTAAGCTTACAAGAGGAGTTTCGAGTATGTTATCGGCATCATAGATGACTAGATGAGTCGCAACATTGTTTTAGCACAGTTCTCCTTTAAGATATAGCTAATTATAGAATTTAACTTCTAAATTACATCTCTTTATACAACAATAGTGATCTCGTATGTTTTGAAATATTAGACATTTTTAGATGATTAAAATTTTAAAAAAACATAATAATTATTACCTTGTTCGGGAAACAGAAGAATGTAATATTTAAAGGGCGTGTGGGTAGTACGGCGGGCACCAACCTTTGGAATATAGCACTTGTCACTCATCCCACTTCGTCCTCTTTATGTTTTATTAATATAATAATCATTATAAATATGTTTCTTACAATAATCATTATACAAGAACAATAAAAGTAACAAACCTGCAACACAATGTTGCTTTTTTGGCATCATTTGAGTTTTTTATACTTTTATTGTTCTATATTTATGACAAGAGTCAATTATTTTTATTGGGACCCGATAGTTTTTTATGTGGCGTATAACTCTTCCCACGGCTTCTTAAATTTTTTTCGTATTCAGCGTCGAATTTTGCTACACGACTCGGATAGGCATATACAAGATCTTTTGGTATAGACATGCATGGTAACAAATGTGATAAGGTACCAGAAAGAAAATGGGAAAGAGTTTTTTACTTTTTTATGTGATAACTCTACGATGTGAGGATAATCTTTGCTCGAAGAAAGCAACAAAGTGCGTTAATATGTGTGAAGTTGCGATAATTTTGAATACACGGATCCTTCCTGGCGCGGGCCTTGTTAGATTGGTGATGAACGCATATTTTTTATTTCATGTGCTTCTCATATCCCTACATCCATTGTTTTGAAAACTGGACCGGACCGCCGGTCCAGTCGGTTGGACCAGAACTGGACTCAAATCCGATTAGGTTCGGTACTTAAAACTATTTTCACTTTGAATCGGTGGTCGGACTGGTTGAACCTGACCGGACTGGGAATCAAGTCAGTTGAACCAGGGGATCGGACCAATTGAACCGGTTTTTAATGTATATTTTTAAATTTTTCAGTGCGTTTTACATATATTTATTAAAATAATTATAATTTTATCCGATTATTATATCCGGTCCGAATGGTAAGACGTCCGATGCGATTCTAAGAACATTGCCTACATCTGTCAAACCTTAGGGGTCTGACAATGGTTTAAAGAGAGCTTTGTGATTGATGAGGTTTGTACTTTTCAATATGTTGTTGCCAAGTGTCCTGCAGAAGCCGTGATCTTTGTCTAGCGGGAGTTTTTGACGGGTCAGGTCTACCCATGAGTTTGTCCGTTTAGACTCAATACTTATGTTGCTTGTAGTTTATAAATAACATAATAAAATGCAAAAAATATGTTTAGTAGTAGAAGATTATACATGATGAAGCAACTTTCATATCCTTTTTGGAGAATGGAGAGTACATATGTTATACAAGTAATTGTGAAGGAAGAGATACATCGAATGTACATTGATTAATATGGATGATAACAAATCTACCTTACGTTCACTCAGGCATGTAAGATACATTACCCTATTATGAAAAAAGTAAGATGAGAAATAGGAAGGTTTTGTTTTTCGAATATTGACCATCATTTTTTTCCAAAGTTTCATGTTTGGCCCCTCTGTATTCTTCCTTAAAAACAAGGGTTACTTTCACAGGCTTTGAGATGGAGATTAGAGGGTGGGTGGCTGTAGGTCGATCGGTGGCCGCCACCATGCAGGTCGATATTCCGATTTGTACAACGTCACCCCTCTGATTCCCTTTTTATAAGGGTTTTCTGGGTTTTTGTGTGGTGTTGCTGGTGGCCACCTTCTGCTCTCCCGTATGCTCTTCAATGTTGTTGACAGTTGTGATGGCGTGGGCCGCCGACCCCCCCTTTTCTCGCCGGTGCTCATTTGTTTCTGCATTTGGTACAACTTTCATATGCATGGCCTTTTTTCCGTTTCCCCTTTTATGAGGGTTTTGTGGCTTTTGCTGCGGCCTCAAGGCCTGATGTAGCCACCGGTGAGGGTAGTGGTGGTTCCGCCGGCGTTGCCTTTCGTTTACGCTTGAGGTAGAGCCGGCGTTTAGATGGCGGTGGAAAGGACCGTTGTTCCATCTCTGGTCGACGACCGAGGAGGATCTGACCATGTAGCATGTGGATCTGTATCATGCTGTTAGTAGCAACGGAGGCTTTGTGCTGGTGACGGTGAGCTGGCATGGTGGTGACGTTTGCCCTGATTGTCACTCCGCCTCCCCTTTGTGGTTGAGGTAGAGTTGTTGTCAGCGGTTGCGTCTGACGGTTGTGGTGGTCCAGCCACCTTTAACGCCCCTCCTGCCTTGAACCCATGGCCACCAGCATCGTCGCTGTTGTCTTAGGCAAACGTTGACGGGCCATCCCTTCTAGGGTTTTCGGATCTGGTGTTGTGGATGGTTGGGGTTTGTTGCAGGTGATGGTTGTGGTCTGTTGCAGGCTAAAACGTTTTTCATATTTGGTTTGTTCGGTTCTCTAATTGGTGAAGGAAACGTGGGGTTTTTTTCAGCATGTCGATGATGTTGAGTTCGGGCTCACCTGAGACTTTTTTTTTATCATGTTGTCAATGATGAGGATACGGGTTTGATCATCTGAGACTCTTAATGAAACTAGATTCACCTGGGTGTTTTATGAAACTACTGTTTCTCTTATGTCTGATATTAATAATGATGTTTTAGTTTTCTTGGCTGTGATGAGATTTGGAAAATGGTTCCGGTTGGCCCGGCTTGGCAGCCGATTTGAGCATGCAGCCGCAACCGGATATCCATTCTGAGCCATGATCCAATTAATACTATGTTTGGTTATTGACATATATTGTTGTATTTTGAGTTAGTTACGTTTATTTGTTTACCATGTGGAAGGCTATGATGAAATCATACTCTGTTGTTTGGTGTGGCATCGGTTTTCTTTGCAGCCACAGCTGATTTCATGTTCTGAGCCTTCGGTTGTCGGCTGAATACATCTCCCATTGTTGCCTGTTTTAATATCGCGCAACGCGCGACTTTGAAAACCACTAGTTTTTTTAAATGACAGTGGCCATCCACCTAGGAAAGGTTTGAACCAAAATATCTCGTGAGACCTTTCAGACGGCTTACCACTGGATCAATGAGGTTAAGTAAGACACGCAAAGAATTGTGCTATCGAGAATAGATCAAGTTTAATTCAAAAAAGGTTATTAATGCATCTAGAGAAAGTTGTGTTCGAATCAAGACTTCTCCACCATTATCAAAATCATAGCATTTTTATATACTAATTTCATAAAATATTTGATTTGTTTTAAAATTATTTAACGTCTCTGAATTTGTTTCATAACCGTTTCTCTTTTATAAAAATATTTAAAGTCTTAGATATGTTGTAAACTATTATTGTGAAATAATATTGAAGCTTATAATATTTTCTTTTAACCATGTGTTTTTTAAAGCTTGTTTAAACTTTACAGGATTTATAGTGATATTTTCATCATTTACCATTTTTCATGTGCTGGATCATATTATATTTCATCATCCTTGAATTTGACTTGTTATCAGTTAGTTTGCCAATAACCATTACGGAGGCTTCACGATTGAACTGTAACATCAATCATGGTAACATAGCGCTTTTGTTAACTAGATCAACATATTATATTTCATCAGGATGATCTTCCTGTCCATTACTACTTGATCTTTTAATCATTTGAGCAGGGCTTTATGCTCATCAGTCTCAAGGAAAAGATGATCTTTTGTGGTAACATGTTCTATCACATGTTTCATTTTTATAATCATAACAAATAGTATATATCTAATATTACCAACTTTTAACCACTTAGGTTGCCCAATCTAATATGTTTAACTAAAAGGGTTGTCCCATTAACACAATTACAATAAAAATATATAAATAGATCTATAAACGACTATTCGTCAACTCGTTTGACTCATTTATTACAGCTAGTTTACAACACCCTAAGAGCATTCACAACTCGTTCCCTATAATTATGTGAGTGTATTCCCTATATTATATGGTATGGTATAAATGGTTGCGAGTGAAGGATATGAGAAACTTATTGTCCAATCTTTATTTTTGGGAAACACTATTTAAAACCTTATAATGTTTTTAATATATTTTAAGTGGTCGTGAGTGGAAAATAAAGAAAAAATAATGATAAAGCTGAAAAGGAGAGAGAAAAAATAATAATTTTTATTGTAATTATATGGATAAAGATGGGGAACGGATTGTGAATGCTCTAACATGTTTACAACACAATTAACCAATTGATCATCAATTCTAGTTGTGTACATGTATAGAGTAGATCCGGATACTAAACCGGTTTAGAAATTAGGAGGATTGGTAACTACTCAAGACTGACACTAACATAAGAAACTTATATTCATCATGATACAATGTTACCATCTCATACTATGGTACCTAGGTGTGTTAGGGATGTAACTAATTATCACCAAACCATTCATATCCCCATGATAAGATGAAGGTTTAGAATGATCTAATTCAACACAAACTAAACCTTCCCCGACACGATCACCAATGAGGCGTCCGTCCGTCTTATGTGAGGGGGAGAGAGAGGCGCGAAGCCTGCGTGAAGCCTACGCGAAGCGTGGGCAAGTCGCCCATCCCCCGACCATGAAATGATACATACAATGGAGGCAAAAATGAAGATTAGCCTATATCCTAATATCCTACTAATGATGTTGTAAGGTTCTTTATCCAAAAACCCCCAAATTTCAGTTGCAGGCAGATATCACACAGCTAATTCTACCTAGGGTTTCAAAAGTAAAATGCTATATGAATTAAGAAATCACAAAATAGGCATAATAGAACATATAATCAAAGAGTAATTCGCCAAATTAACGAGCACTAGACAAAATTAACATTCAATTCAACTTACTTCTTCTTCCCTTTACCAGTAGCAGCCTTCCGTTTAGGCGGAATCACAATCTCACCTTTAAGCGTCGGAATCTGCATAAACTGATCCAAACCACCGACTCCACCGAACTTCTTACGGAACTTCTCGACCTGATCGGCGTCGATGAGGTTAGCCGACCGACTGCCGAGGTAAAACGGGTGGTTGCCGGACCAAACATCGACGACGTACTCTTTCTTCGTACCGCCGGTGGTGAGAACGTGCTCACCGCTGCAGTAGACCTTCGCGTCCTCGTAGAATTCGGGATGGATGTCCTTCTTTCTGCAGGTCCATCGGGGTTGATTCGGGGATGATGCGTTGGTGGATACCTGAAATGAGAGAAAATTAAGAGGGTTAGTTTGAAATACGGTGAATTGAGAGTTGTGGGTGTGAAGTGGAGACCTTTTTGAGGGATAGTGATGGAGGAGGTGGGTTTGTGTGGAGGAAGGGGTTGGATAGGGTTAACGCCATTGTTGTTTGTAGGCGAGAGGATGATGAATGAAGAAGATAATGAGATTGAGGGTGTTACAAAGAGCTATAACGGACGGAGACAAAGACACTTTTGCCCTCCATTTTCTTTCTCTTTTAGTTTTGCTTCTATTTTTCATTCATATTTTTGTCACTTGCACACCAAATTTATAGAAAATGTATCTCTTTAATATAAATCAAACAGTAAGAGTGGGTTTGGTTTGTGTAATTTGTTGGAATTATAATTGAAATTTGAATTGGATTTAGAAGGGGCTGAAATTAAAATTCAGTATTTTTCAAATAATTTGGAATTTAAAGGGAATTGAAATCTATAAAGGTAATTTAAATTCAAAATTCATTATTAGTGACAAAACACTTATAAAAAATTAAAATTTATCACTCATTGCAAACCACCACCACCACCGTGATAACAGATCTTTGCTGCTACATACCATCGACCGTCGCCACCGACAATCGACCGCGACCACCAACCATGCCCAACGAGCACGCTCGTTGCTAAAAACCGACCGTACCCAACCGCCACCACCAATCGATCACAACCTTTATGTATATGATTTGTTTCATCTTTGATCTTTTATTTCAATAATTGTTAGTTTTTAAGTTAGGTCTCATAGTTATCACGTGAGGGTAGACGTGTAAAAAAAATCAGACGACATAATCCAAAAATAATTTGACATATTAGAAAAATATGATCGGTAAAACATTGAGGTAGACGAGTAAAACCTTACACAAATTTTATATATTATTATCATTGCTTTTTTTAAAGTTAGTTTTATAAAAAAAAAAATTGTATCATATGATTATTGAATAACTTAATGCATAAAAATTAGAATGCATGGCACATGAAGTTACTTAGAAAAACATGAGCAGCAAACACTGATATTGACGAGTAAAACCTAAAACAAATTTTATATATTTTCGTCATTACTTTTTTTAAATTTAGTTTATTATTGATGTATAAATCATATGATACAATCATTTTGTTTATTAAACTAGCTTTAGAAAAAATGATGATAAAAATACATATGATTTGTTTGAGATTTTACTCGTCTCTTAACGTTTTAACCAACATATATGTTTAATACGACGATTTGTTTTTGGTTTATGTCACTTGGATGTTTTTTACACATCTACCCTTATTTGATAACATACGATCATTTTTAACGATGCAAACTAACGATTATTAAACTAAATGACCAAAGATGAAAGAAGTCATATACCTAAAGATTGTTCAGTATAATTAGTAAAGATAAATATTAAAAAGTAATATTAATTATAAAAATAAAAGTGCTATTATGTAATTTACTCTTTCTTTTAAAATAAGTTTTGCGAAAAAATAAAATAGAGCAATTAATTATTCATTTTCCTTCAAAATAAAACATCTGGCTTGACGAAAAAGAAAAGACCGTCTTTAACCCTCCCCCAATTCATCTTCTCCGGCAAACTCCCACGCTCACAGACGATAATCAGTTCTCCGGCGAAGAGATTAACTGATCAAAAGATGTTTAGAAACCAATACGACACCGACGTCACAACATGGTCGCCGGCGGGGCGGTTGTTTCAGGTAGAGTACGCTATGGACGCAGTCAAGCAAGGATCCGCTGCCATTGGTCTCCGATCCAAAACTCACGCTGTTCTCGCGTGCGTTAATAAAGCTAATTCGGAACTTTCATCGCACCAAAGGAAGATTTTCAAGGTCGATGAACATATCGGCGTCGCCATCGCTGGTCTCACTGCCGACGGTCGTGTTCTATCGCGGTATATGAGGTCTGAGTGTATCAATTATGGGTATACATACGAGTCTCCTCTTCCTGTTGGGCGTTTAGTTGTTCAATTGGCTGACAAAGCTCAGGTAGCCTTCTTACTAATGCACTTGTATGATTGTATCTGTTTCTTTGTATGTGTGCTTTGAGTTGTTAGGGTTGATTGGGGAAATTGCCTGACGTTTGTCTTCTGTTTGTCTAATTAGTCCTCAAATTGACCATGAATAAATTGTTGTTCAGAAATTGTATGCGGCAATGCTTATTAATTTTGATTTGGAGTGCTTTAAGTTGGAAAATTATTGAATAAATTTCTAGGGGAAAGTGCATTTGAGATGAACAAAATAGATGCTTTGTTCTGGTAGCAATGTCGTAACGGTGATTTCTTGATTTAATACGATTTTATTAGGTGTTGGTTTCGTCGACCACTGGATGTTTGATGCCATGAAAGATGAAAGTTAGAGTGTAATTGTGGTTATGTGAATATTCTGTTGAAGGTTACTGTGTGGATAGGTCTACAATGGGCATTTACAATGATTTGATGTTAGAATTTCTATTATGGTTAAGTTATTATTCATTGCAGCTTGTGCGCTTTTAACTTCACATTATGGCTATGTATGAACAGTTTTGTTTAATTCTTTATAAAGAAAGTATGCACCACCTGTTTGAGGTTATGGTTCTATGTATTCAGTGTTTATTAAGTACTTGAAACCAATAGTTTTGATTATTTTGAGGCATGGAGATATAAAATCACTAGATGAAAATATGCACAATGTCCCTCCGCGTGTATATGTTTTCCCTCTTGTATGGCCTGACAAAAAACATTCACTTCAATGTAAATATATTTTCATGAACTAAGCATTTCAGAGTAGAAATATACACTATTTTCCTCATTTCTCCTGAATTACATTTAGATTGTTATATTAGATGTGCTATATATGCCATTTTTTGTATGTTCTATTTCATCTATTACCACAGTATTATCTAGTTTCATACCACAGTATTATGTTAACATATTCATTTTTACTGGACATTTATTAAACACAAGTAACTCAAGATTGTGGTTTAAGCTTGTAGATGAGATTATTGTTTCTTAAAACAGTCAGATGTTGACAGGTATGCACCCAGCGATCATGGAAACGACCTTATGGTGTGGGACTGCTGGTTGCTGGATTGGATGAATCTGGTGCCCATCTCTACTACAACTGCCCTAGTGGCAATTACTTTGAATATCAAGCTTTTGCCATCGGGTCTCGCTCACAGGCTGCAAAAACTTACTTGGAACGCAAGTTTGAGAAATTCACTGAATCTTCTCGAGATGACCTCGTCAAGGATGCATTATTTGCCATAAGAGAGACTTTGCAAGGTGAAAAACTCACCAGTGCGGTGTGCACAGTTGCAGTTGTTGGTGTAGGAGAACCATTTAATATATTGGACAAAGAAACCGTACAAGCATTGATTAATGAGTTTGAGATTTCCGGTGAAGAAGCACCTACAAATGAGAGTGCTGCAGAGCAATCTGGCGGCGATACTGGTGGTGCCGCCCCTGACCAGAGAGGAGCAGCTGCAGAGGAAGAGGCGGCTCCAATGGATATTTGACGGCAGAAGGTGTTTCGCTGATCCTTCTGTTTGATCTAGAATTTAAGATGGACGCGATGTTATTACCTTTTATTGGAATCTTTTTATTGCAGTTTTTTTCAATGGTGGGACCTTTTGAACTCTTAAGTAGAACATGTGTAGTTAATTAAGGCAGTTAAAGGTATCACTTTTGTATCTTTTCTTAACAGGTTAAAATACAATCTTTACACTACGCCTACTTTATCTTTAAATCATCATACCTATTTTCTAAAGACTTGAACCAACAATTATATGATTGAGGAGTATGTCATTTTATCACGAGGATATTCCTTCTGACTTAACATTATTTATCATTTTAGACTTCAAAGAATATAAAACCTTTGGATTATTTTATTAGAAAATCATGAAAATAATTATTTTGTTAGTTGTTTTATACGTGTATATTGATATTAGAAGCAAATCACTCGTTTAGTCATGAGCCACATATCTACTCTTTTCGTGCGGGGAAAAAATTTAAAAAGTGCTTACTAGTGTATCATATTTATCTTATTCCAAATGACTTAAATTAATGTAATATGTGACACCATATTACGTATTCACCAATGGATTCATATGTGTATTATTCGTATAGCTACTAGCTACACAAGTAAAAGCAGATACACAGATCTTTAGGGCTATATGTATGTAAATTTTCTAACATGATGAGACTCAATTTTATAGTCATGGTTCATTATGCCAGTAGAGCAATATGATAAGCGCTGAAGAGATTGAAGACCTGTTATATGATTCAAATTACTTCGACTCAAACTCAAATCCACATCAACAAGAAAGTAAAATATCAGACCTGTTTGAAGTTTTCAATGTAAGAATAGTAAAACAAACAGTACAAGGTCTAACAGCAACAATTCTCTCTCTAATAAGTTTAACCTTTTATTCGTAAGGAGAGACTGCGGATCCCATATCCATAAAAAAACTGCTTAAACTAAGCATTTGTTCGTCAACATCAAACTCGCGAGGAGGAACCAAAAACAAGTACTATAGTGACGGTTGTATTCACCAGAAAGCCCAACAGTTATTGTATCAGAGCTTTGTCTTCTTTCGCCTTCTTTTGTATCACTTTTAAAAACTCAGTCTGGTCAAGTGGCTCTGCATTCTTGGTGGCATGAACCTGGGCAAGGCTTTTGTAATTAGCAGCTGACTCAGCGATGAAAGCTATCTCTTTGTCCGTAAGCTTTCTCAGGAACTTAGCAGGATTACCTCCCCATACCTGTATCATCACATTCCCAACTTTCTTTAACAACAATTGTGTTTTTGTAATAAAGAAATATAAATGTTTGGATAATATGCACCTCGCCGCTGGGGATTCTAGTATCCTGTCTCACAAGGGCTCCGGCAGCAACCATGGCATGTTTCTCTACGACTACCCCATCAAGAAGTGTCGCTTTCATACCAACAAATGCTTCATCCTCAACAGTGCATCCATGTAAAATAGCACTGTGACCTGAATTGCATTTATTTAATCAAAATCATTTTATTTAAAAGGAAAAAAAAAGTTGTAAAGAGTTTTGATACACATTGCTTACCTACAGTCACATTGTTACCGATCACAGTCGGATGCACCTTTCCAGGTAGATTGGATTTTGCAACATGCACAAGTGAGTGATCCTGTATGTTAGTGCCAGATCCAATACTAATGCTGTTCACATCCCCTATATAAATAACCATTATTCATCAGTGAAACAATAACTATAACTAGTATAAAGCGAATTAAGTGAAACATTGAGCAACTCCTTAAGAAACCTCAAAGCTACTACCAGCAAGATGGAAAGTTTGATCAAAGTTTATATAATGCAAAAAATGATGTGAAGAAAAGCTAATGCTTAAATATTCCATGTAATCAAATAACAATTTTGCTAGATTATCAATCATACACACAAGTGATTTATGCAACCATAAAAAATATTATTAACTAATGTAGACATAGAAAAACTAACAAAACAATGCTACGTTTTCTTGGTGCAGTTTAACTTATAATGGTTAGTTCCATTGTTCTAAGAATGCATTACTTGTACACAATAGCCTCCTACTTGACAGAAGGTAATAGATTAACATAAGTTGAGAAACAAGCAAGCAAACTAACAAACATACCCAGCAAGGTAATAGAGAGGCTGCTCCCACAAAGACCTTCAGCTCAGCAAATTTTTTTTTTTATTTTTTATTTTTTATGGAAAATGTACAAGTAATGTACACTTTAATATAATGTGCATCCTATAACAATGTCTCAACTAACACTCTCAAATGTAACATTTTGCATGCTTATCAATTTGCTGAATTTTGCATTCTAGATAATTCATCTAGGTACTAAGTTATAAAATTTAAGCATAAAGTTTGCATTCCCATGTAGAGCTGCCTACAGTGTCACGACCTGATAATAAGTACAGCAAAGGAACAACTCCAAATTTATGGTCTGTTTTTGTTTTCACCCTGTCACCTATTAATTCATCTACGTTTATCATCTTCTTTGTACTTAATCTAGTTTGAAATATAATTCTAATCCATTATAATTGTTAGCTAAAGGAGTGGACAAGACTACGATCATGCTTAACACAATCCTCTTTTGTTGCAGAAACAAATAAGAAGATCTATTGCAACTGAAGGACAGTACAAGACTATTGAAATAAATAAAGGCCAAAATGCTTAAGTGTTACCTCTCATAACACATCCATACCAAATAGACGATCCTGCCCCTACTTGGACATCCCCAATGATAGAAGCACTTGGGGCCACAAATGCATCCTTAGCTACTACAGGGGCTTTATCAAATACATTCATAAGAGTCCGGTGCCTGGAGACTGATAAAAAGAAAGATTGTTTCAAAGAAAGCATAAGTACATAATAGTATTAAAAATGACTGCTAAACACGTATTGGGTAAAGCAACAAATGGAAAGAGTGAGGGAATCAAGCGAACATCTAAAACTCAAAGAAATATAAAGAATTATTACAGCCAACCAATCAACTTCTGATATGTTTTGTAAATAATTGTTTTTGTTGCTATGTGTTTCATGTATTACTACAATCACATGATTCACATCTGTAGGTTAATTTTCATTTCCTTCCAATGAGACATTATTGATATTTTCTGGTCTAAGAAACATGTGCTTGTGCAAATAGTGATATTACCCTTTTAATATAAGTAGACAGACTAACACAGCAACACACACACCATGTTCCACAAGTAGCTAACTAATAGATACTCGTCCTGCTTCACTTTATTTAGAGAAATGGTTTCTCCAACAAATCAAACATACTATGTGTCAATCACTACACTCTACATGGCCCTGAGATAAGAAATGTGAAAATTTTGTTAAGCAAAACAAAAAGGCTGATAAGGCTGAAGCCATCCTATTTCAATCCTTTCAGGTGTCAAATTAAAATTCCTCTAACTTACAACAGTATGTCTTTGCCTTGCATTACCTTGAAATCATTTTCTCTTGGTGGTCAAATGCTTCTTGATAAGATAGTTCCTCTTAATTGTCCTAAAACTTGCAAATTGCAGGCTAGATGTCAAGAATCCTTTGATAATCTAACTAATCATGAAAGATCACAATTCATAAAGTCCCACTAGAAAGTACTGAAGTATCGAATTTCACCTGAATCTGAACACTCTTACATGACGAACTAAAAACTAATGATTTCACCAAAAACCCAATAACTACCATGAATGAAATATGAAAGGGGAATTAGGGATTTGAATGGGTCAATTGGCACATACGCTGTTGTTTGAAGAGATTGTTGCCCTGTAGGCGCGACCCGAGACGATCCATGGCTTGACCCGTTTCCCGGATCCAGAATCCGACTGTGTAGGCTGCTCTTCCTAGGGTTCCCATGCCGGATCACCGACTTCACACCACTCTCACTGCGTCTGTGTGTTTTTCAGCTGAAAATGACCAAAGAAAGTGGAAATGATATATACGCCCCTTGTCTTTCACTTTCTTTCACATCTTGGTCAAAAGTTTAGATAACAAAAAGTTGAAGATGAAATTACATTTTTCACATGTTGTCGGTTGCTATGCAATCGTTGATAACGAAACAAATGAGAGCCGCAGTTGGGTTCTTCAAATATTTTAAGAGCATGTTGTGATCGATGCCATGAGGAACTTGGGTATCATCTTTAACCGATATATACAAATAATGAATGCTATGTAAAAATCTGAAATGATGGATGAAGCCGACCGCTTACTATCGTTTTCGACTTCCTATCTTTTTTCATATTATTGTCGTTTATGTCTTTATCATATTAGCCTTGCAACAAGAAACTCCACTAGTTGAGATGGTGGATGACCTTTGTTTGTAGAATACGGGATGCATTTTTCTTTAACCTTGGTTAATTCAAATAGCGTGCCACCTCATCCCAAACGCTTGCTAAATTTAGCCACATCAGCAATCTCCTTTAGTTGAGATAACAGCGATTGAAAACACAAAAAAAAAAAAAAAAAAAAAAAAAAATTCAAAAACCAACCTAAAAATCATTTGACGTCAAACTAACCTAACCCTAGAAAAATATCGATGAAAGAATAACAGATGAAACGAATTATATTACATCACCTAAAAACCATATAAAAGCAAACTGAATCAAGATTATCGTCGTCTCAAGTAAAGCGCATAAAACCCTAAACAACAATTTCATTTGGGTAAGCTCTACAACTCTCACTACTACTACTACTATCTTATTTGATCGATTTATTTTCTTATCTTTCAATGTTCACGAATGCCGACTTTTCAATATCTTCATATACTCTTATGTAAATTGGGTAAAGTATCATTTGTTTAATGCACTTTCCATATTTGATCGTTTTACACAATCATTTCCTTTGATATACTGATTCGTTGATGGCGGTTGTATTAATTTCAAAACGTCCGATTAGTATCTAGTTGTATCATTGATGCAGTATAGGTTTTCCAGTAACAATATACATCAGGGGTATAAGGGTATCTGATGCCCTTAATAGATATCAGAAATTGATCACTTGAACTGATTTATTTGATAGATTCATTGAGTTTTGAGGTTTAGAAGTAAGGTTTTTTTGCTTTTGATTATGCTGCAAAAGTGAACTGTTGTTATGCTTATTATTGTTACTTTTGTTCTTCAGTTGTGTTATTAGCTGATGAAGCCATGGTTTTGGGTTCTGAAGTATATATTTCTTTGTACAGAAGGATTTGAAGTTTGAAGGTTGGTTTAAATGGAAGGAGCAGGAGGTGATGCTGCCTCCCCAATGGCACCGTTTGCCAAGTGGAAAGCTGAATTCCCAAGGGTTTTTCAGTTTTATCTTGATAAATCAACACCTCTTTCTGTTCATAGGTGGCTTGGGACGCTTGGTGTTGCAGCGATTTATGTTTTGCGGGTCTATTATCTTGAAGGGTTTTATATTATCTCGTATGGTCTTTGAATTTATATCTTGAATCTGCTTATTGGATTTCTATCCCCAAAGGTTGATCTTGAGCTTGAAGCATTGGATGGGGCTTCACCGCCTACAAAAGATTCTGATGAATTTAGGCCTTTTATCCGCCGCCTTCCAGAGTTCAAGTTTTGGTGAGTTTAGCACCCATTTCATTTTCGTTTGGTATGTTTTATTGTCATTTTATGATGTAAAAAAGCTACAATACATTGAAATCTTGAATGATGGATTCTTGTATGTCTACATGGCTCTTGTTATACTTACTTGCCTATTAAACTTCCTAGCATTTATTGTTGCATGTTTTTATGGATAAAGTAACATTTAATAGGTTCGCAAATGTTGGAGTAATGGTGCATGAAATGACATACTTTCATACTACTTGGAATAGAATAATGTCTATGTAATTGAGTTATGCTTTACTAATCAGTCATTCTTTTGAAAATATACGTACATTTGCCTCTCTTGCAGTCTTGTATAATGGTAGCAAGTTATTTGTCTTCAGGTGTACTTAATTTTTGCACTATATTCTTTGTTATTGTAAAATAATACACGAGAAATAAAGAAAATATTTGAACATGACATGAAAAACTTATTTGGTACACATTAACGGTTAGACTCACCGTGTAGCATTCAAAATACCTTCCTATATGTAATACTGACATGGTCGATATATATACACCAACATGAGAAGTGTTACATCTATAGTATATAATAAAAGAGTAACTAGGATGCCACATGGCACTCTCATGTTACTCCTCAAAAAAATTTTCCCGCCTAAATTAATATACTATTTTAGTCAAGTTTTTTTTAAGAAACTCAATAAATAGTAATAATTCATTTTGTTATGAATTTATTTTTTTATATTATCAACTTTAATGTGTAATCATATTGTTTTGAACTATACATATTTTTATAGTCAAATAAGTTTCAACTTAAAAAAACTAAAATAATATTTATTGATATATTTAAATATTAAATATTTTAGGTTAGTGTGATTTTAAGACAACTGATTTTTAATTTTATATGGGTCAATTGTATATTATATTATTCAAAAAAGTATTCAAATATTTATAATTTATAAATGTAACTTTTTATTTTTCATTGTTATAGTAATACGTAACTTAATCATACGAAATATTTATACATTTATGAATTATGTTGTTTTTATATTTTCAACCCGTGTATTACACGGGTTTACTAAAACTAGTATATACATATTTTATTCACTTCTGTTTATATGTATGCTAGATTGCTAGACAATTACCACTATTCCGTGTAATTAGCTTTTGGTATATATTAGTGTTTCTCATTGTTTGGCTTATATTCTGACATGGTGTTCTAAACAGCATCAAGTTGAGCTAACCAGCTGTGCTTAATCCCCATTTTATAATGGGAATAAAAAATTTGAACTCACGTTATTCTGATACAATTACTTGATATTATGGTGGTTTTTATTATTATTTTGTCTGGTTATAATTACAGAGATATTTATGGTCAGAAGTTCAGAACTATGCTTTTTATATCTGATTTTCTGCAACCCCCTAGTAACTACTGACTTATTTTTGGTGGCTTGATATATGTTTGAACCATCATGTTTCTGTTATAAGCATATTAAGGATCCCTTTATGTTTTCTGAATCTTCTGTGATTAGTAACTAAAATGCTTAAACTCATTCAATTATTTTATAATTACAGGTATGCCATTACAAAGGCTTTCATTGTAGCTTTCTTGATGACATTCTTTTCTGTATTTGATGTCCCTGTTTTCTGGCCAATACTGCTCTGCTATTGGATCGTCCTATTTGCCCTCACTATGAAGCGTCAAATCATGCACATGATAAAATACAAATATGTCCCATTTAATTTCGGAAAGCAGGTAAGACCTACTAAGTTCTTTTAGTAAATGCAATTCCAGCCATAATATCATGACATATATTAAATGTTTTTTCAAAATTTAACAGAAATACGGTGGAAGGAAGTCGCATTCAACTGGCGGTTCACCAATTCACCGCGGTTGAAGAAGCAGATGCGTAGAGTTGAAAATAGCGTAGGAGTAACTCTGAGTTCTACTATTTTGCTTTTATTACACGCAGAAACAACTCTGATAGCTTGTTTAACACAAATGATTCCTTAATAATAATGTAAATCCAATAACTCTAACCGGTCATAGGATACAATTATACATGATGAATATCAGAAGTCTTCAAGATCATGGTTACGCCCGATAAGTGGCTAGTATGGTGAGTATGACAAAACGTACACTTAGGGGCTAATGCAGACAATAATAGTAGCTTTATCGTTTTTGATTTTAGGGTTAATGGATTTAAATACTCTCAACTATTGGGAATTAGCCGCTGCCACCCCCAAATATCATTTTGGCGAATATAACTCCCAAGTAAACACTTCGATATCTGTATCACCCGCTGTTTGTCAAAACCCTAACAAATGAGCTGATTTATTTTGGTCATTGTGTCAAATAAATCAGCTCATTGTGTCATATATTTTATATCATTTGTTAGGGTTTTGACAAACGGCGGGTGATACAGACATCGAAGTGTTTACTTGGGAGTTATATTCATCAAAATGATACTTGGGGTGGCAGCGGGTAATTCTCAATAGTTAGGATTATTTAAATCTATTAATCCTTGATTTTATCTTCAAATAGTTCCAATGTAGATTTTAATAGCATTATGTAGGATGTAATAAGTTGAAAAAATGGTTGATTGATAATAATGCTTCTTGAAAGAATTTCTATGATCCTTCAAAACAATGGGTATTATCATTGGTTTAAATAGCATTGACAAATATTTTAAAATACAGTTTAAATGAGGATTTAATGTTAGAAAAATTAAAATTTAAGATATTAGCAAGTCTTTTGGTGTCTCATATAGAAGAGACTAAAAACATAAAACTATTTATACGAAAAGATTATTATTTTCTAAGCAATAAGAATGAGTGTTCGGCTTATAAGGGTGCAACACGTCTTTGATGTCACACCACACGTATTAGCTAAACGGTTTGTAGCATAATAGCATTAACGTGTCTAATAAGATGTTTTTTTCTCATAAAATTGAAGATTCATGTTTATAGTAAGAGAAGTGATGTATAAAGTTGTTTAAAAAGCCTTGACTTATTAAAAAAAGTTATATATTTGATGAATGATGAGGCAATAAGCATCATCCTTATTTACTTATTTTTCACTTGTTACATGTACTGAAATTAATTACAGAACTTCAATCTCATTACCTGTGCCTGAGGTCTCTGGTTCATCTTCTTCAAATTCGCATTCACTCGCCTCCATGAAAGCCTCTTCAGTATATCTTCCGATTGTAGGATCGTAAACAAGCTTCTGCGGTGGGGCAATGTTCACTTCAGCCCTTTGCATCTCAATCGTCTCTCTTTTCTTCGTCATTGAATCATTTTCTAGATTACGGTAGAAACCTAGATGAACACCTGGATTCCTTTCAGTAACAGAACTGTTGAACATCATTGAGTTATTGATTCCTTGAATATTGCTGTTAACAATTGCTGTTGCTTCCTTGTTTTCACCGGCTTTTGAATCTCTTCGTGAGCTTCCGTCTCCATTAATGGCGGAATCATTAGCAAGCGTATCGGTAGTAAGCTTATGGCCTCTTTTGATTTCGTCTAAACTCAAATGCATCGATGCGCCTGTGTTATCACCAGCTATTGTAATGATACTTGCAGGTTTTTCATCCATAGCTTGTTTCGCCGAGCTTGTTGCTGTATTATGAATGAACCTTGAGATGTTGTCTTTGATCTCTCTGTGTAGAGGAACTCGTGTTGCGGTTGTTAGTTTAGTTTTTTGAGATTTTAAATCTGGTGAACGTGAATCTATGGATTTGGTTTGTGTTCCTCTCACTTCTGTTATCTCTCTTGGTTTTTCATCTAGGGCAAGATGATTACCCTGTGGAATTAAATTTGAATCGACTGGAAGTTTTTCTCCAGTTATATCAGTTGACCTTTTGATCTCAGAAGCTTCACTTGTGGTTTTAGTGGGAGGTGATGGTAGTGATGATGTTTTATCTGCAGGTACAGAGGTTAATGGAAATGAGGATCTGGGTGGGGTGTGGGTTTCAGATTTTTTTGCTGGTGGTGGAGTTTGGGGAGGACTAGGCTGGGATTGAGCTTGTGTGAGCAGCGTTGCTGGACCTGCAGTTTCAATGGTTGATGTGGTTTTAGTGGTGGTTTGAGTTTCTTTGTCGGGCTGAGCTGCAACAGGTTCAGTATTTTTAGCAATTGGAGATTTGGGTACTGATGATTTAGGTGAAACAGAGGGTGATGGTAGGGGTGTTATTTGAGGAGGACTAGGCTGGGATTGAGCTTTTGTATGCGGACTGAGTGGTGGTGATAGAGGCGGGGTTGTTGGACCTGCAGTTTCTTTGGTTAGTATGGTTTTAGTGATGGTTTGAGTTTCTTTGGCGGGCTGAGGTACAACTGGTTTAATAGTTTTAGCAATTGGAGATTTGGGTACTGATTTCTTAGGTGAGACAGATGATGGGGGTGGTGGTGTTTGGGGAAGACTAGGCTGGGACTGAGCTTGCCTAGGTGGACTGAATGGCGGCGCTTGAGGCGGGGTTGTTGGGACAGGAGTTTCAGTGGGGGCTTGAGTTTCTTTCGTGGGCTGTGTCAGAACAGGTTCAATAGTTTTATCAGTTGGAGATTTGGTTATTAATGACTTAGGTGAAATAGATGATGGTGGTGGTGATGTCGCTGATTGTGGTGGAGATCGTCTTGGTGAAAAAGGTGCTGTTGTAGCTACAGTTGGTGGTGCTGCTGCTGGTGCCGGTGGTGGTGGTGCCGCTGCTGGTGCCGGTGGTGGTGGTGCCGCTGCTGGTGCCGGTGGTGGTGGTGCCGGAGCTTTCCCTGGAGGTCGAAATGGCGGCCTTTGAGCAGGAGTTGATGCAACAGAGGTTTGTGTGGTGGTGCGTGGTGGTTGGGTGGGTGGCTCACGGATGGGAGGTGATGCAGGTTGTAGTAACCAAGGTAGGCGAAAGCGGAAGCCTGAAGGCTTTTTTGCAGCCATTGTTTCTCGTCAATAATGAAAGATTAAAAAGAGGTGGCGGTGAATTCGAATTATCAGTTGTGTGATATCATAACATGAAGAGGAGAGAATTGGTATAAATACAAGTTTGATTCTTTAAAATAAGGCATGAAGGTGACTGAAAACTTGTGTTTTACAAAGTTTACCCTTCTTGTAGGCAACGTTATGATGCTGATTTACCTTGTCTGGCAAGTCTAGCATCACCTTTTAAAAGGCAACCCTTTGTCCATACTGCAATGACTTGTACGCCATTCGTTCATGCTTGTACATTACACTTCTTATGGTCATTTTTAACCTTGTAAATTTTCTACCAGCTTAATAAAGGTTGAACATGCTCTTGGATCTTGATGGTGTGCAACACATTTTACTTCATGAGAAGGTTATCTAAGAATAAGATTGCTTAAAATTAATACAAGCAATTGACCCAAAAGGGAAGATAGCTCCCATCCATATACATCATAGGTAAACCCCATTTTTGTATTATCATTTAGACATTTCTCTTTTTAGACTCCTAACTCCTAAGGCACAAAAATTGTCAGTTTTTAGTCAAGATGCAAGTTATTGCAAGAGTTATAAAATCTTGTCGGGAGACATTTCGTGTACCAGTCTTGCAACAACTGCAGAAGTATACAGAAAATGCATCGAGTATAGGATCACCACTGATGCATCAAAAGGGTTTGGAAAATACAACAGTTGCTGAAGTTTTAATGAAAAAAGAAGATGACAAAGTTGGATCTTGGCTCTGGTGCAAGAGTGATGACACAGTCTATGATGCTGCAAAGCAAGTATGTCACCATATTAATTATTATCCACCTCAGCTTTCTTCTCTATTTTATTCGAAAAGTTTTACTTAAAGTTGTGCTAATTCTGCAGATGGCTCGAAACAATATTGGATCTTTAGTGGTTCTAAAGCCAGGAGACGAACAGATGATTGCAGGAATTGTCACTGAAAGAGGTTATTTCATTTATTTCAGAGACGATATGATATGAATATAATGAGTTTAGTCATAAAGATATTTGCATTTGACCATAATGTCCAGATTGCTTGCAGAAGGTAATTGCCAAGGATAAACCATTTAAATACATCAAAGTCGGAGAAATTATGACAAACCAGGTCAGCATATTTGTACGATGTTGTAATCATCAAGCATGCAGCTTTCAATATTAAATTCTAATCCATTTGTTAACTTCAACAGAACAAACTGGTAACAGTGGCATCTGACACAAATGTTTATCAAGCAATGCGACTAATGTCAGGTATACTATACCTACTCTAGTTTTCAACCTTGAACCATTTACTAATAAAACCAAGTTATTCGATCACAGAAAACCACATACGACATGTACCAGTTATAGATGGAAGGATTGTGGGGATGATTTCTATGTTTGATGTTATACGGGCAGTCGTGGATCAACAAAGAGGTGAAATGAATAAGTTAAATGACTTCATTAAAGGCGACTATTATTAGTTTCTCCAAATAAAACCAACATACTGTTGTACATTTTCTTTAACATACACTTATACAAGTAATATGCTTCTAAAGAGACTTGGGCCCAAAAGTAAAGATTGTCAGGTCTCGTTTGATATCATTAGGCTAAATGCTTTATACGTGTTGCACCCTAGTCTCATGAAATGTGACATTGGTTGGATTTAAACAATTCTACTTAGAACAGATAATGTACTAAAATAGAGTGGCAGACTACGCATTACATTGAAAGCAATTTTATATATGTTCAACGTTTAACTATAACGAACGAAACAGAAATCTCTTCTACCTTGCGTATTTCCTAAATTTTGCCTTGATCCTAGCAAAAAATCCCGACGGCTTGGAACATTTTTTAAGGTTACCATTTGTGCTTTGTGAGGCATCTGAAAGGTTGTATGCCTGAGAACAATCATCAGGGTTGTTATTTAACAACTGGAGTAACTCGACCGACAATAACCTACCCTTCGAACTCCCGTTCCCAGATAGGTTAACCAATGATGAAACAATGCCATTTTGGGTCAAAATTCCATGCAGCTCTTCTCCTTGGCAATATAATGACAGCAGAATCTCAACTGCATCTTCTTGTTCATCATCTTTACCTAATTCGATCAGCTCTCCAATGGATGTGATACTGTTGTCACTAAATTGAGCTGCGGCTTCTTCAATCGCGCATAGATTTTTAAAAACTTTGATACAATAACCAGACAGCAAAAGATCATTCAAATAAGGCACCAAATCTTGAATGAACCCTAGGTAGATCATGTGGTGCCCTAGATCCATGTGAGCAGAAAGATTACAAAGCACTTTCAGGGCCACAATCACATTGTGGTGCTTGCTCTTTGGGTTCTTTATTAGTTGTATAATGGCCAACAGAATGCCATATGTCACGATTTCAGAGGTATAATGACGATGGACAGATAGCAGTTCTAGTATTTGTAACGCTTCTTCAGTAATATCTGAATTCAGAAACAAAGAGAGGTGGCTCATTACATCTTTCGGTAGAGGTGGTTTGTCAGATCTGTATGATATCACGACAAGATCCATTTAGTAATGTGATATGCAACGCTATATCAAATATAGATTCATACATGTAATATTATTCCCGCATAGATTCGTGTGTGTTAGTATTCATGTATGAAGTAAAAATATTCGTGTTTAGGCGAGAACAAGGATATACGCGGCCAAGGATTCACATATCTCATGGTTATATGCATGTGTAGCATTGCTCTAACATGACAATAAAGGTATAACAATTACCTGGATTCTTTCAAGAACATCAGCAATAACTCTGCTCCATGTCTTTTGGCTACTAAATCACCTAATCGATCAGCATCTTTCAAGAACTTGAAAAGCGGTTTAAAATAACTTGTAGATATGAAAAGATGAGATTCTTGATCATCTTGTAACTGAGCTTTAACATCTTCAACCGCCTTACGCCTTGATGCCCATGGAAGAACAGATAGGTTTCCAAGTATAAACAGATTCGACCCGTTATCTAGAACAGGATCACACTTAAATTCTATAGATTTTTCTTTAATCTCATCAAACCTGTCTTCAGTGCCAGCATCATAAGGTACAATTGAAACATTGTCTACTTGGAGATTTAGATCACCTAAAGAACTGTTGAAACTAGGTACCAAACTAGAAGATGAAAAAGCACTCAAGTGACTGTTTTTGAACTTCGCAGGTATTTCAAGTGACTCGAAAACATCATCATCATCATCAACTTCAAATCTTTCTGTTTCTTGTGGCTTGGTTGATTGCCCATACTTTTTCACAAGATATAACAGATAATTCAAGATTTTCTTTTTAACCTGGTCGGTGTCACATATATTGCTAAGTAGCTTTCTTATAGAGCGTTTCTCAATCAAGATAGCTAACGTGGATGTCATGTGCAACCTGAAAGCTGCAAATCTGAAAGCTTTGAGTTCCTCAATTTGAGCAAATTTTGAAGCTTTTATGTCTTGATGGAGTAAGGCTAATAACACTCTCCCTGCTTCATCCTCTGAGGAATCCAAAGTAAAAACTACACTTTTGATATATTCAACAATTTGAGATATCTGTAACAGTTGAAAAGATAATTAATAAGTAATACAGAATCTACAGATAACAACATGATTAAGAAAGCTTGTTAACTAGAATGCATGATGAACAACAAACTTGAGCGGCCAATGTCGGTTCGACCATGTTCTGAAGCTGGCTTAAACATAATACCAACGAATAACAAATCCTTTCACACCTCACAATGATCTTCTCTCCACTAATTGCCTGGAAAATGTTCAAATTAATCAAAAATTAGTTAATTTTCCAACTTTAAAGTGCATAACCTAGACTATGTTTGAAGTTATGGGCTCATAACTAATAGACTAAAGTATCTTGATTCTTGACGGATAATAGGGTTTATGGTTTAAGGAAACAATGTGACAAACTGTCATATTCTTGACTCGACCATGTTCTTTTTCAATTTCCTAATTTCTTTTAGTTTTCAAAACTTGGCTTGACCTGTCATATTCAGATATACCCTATAAAAAACCTCTTGATGTAACAATATGAGCGTTGAATAACATATAAATTTTCCTCTTAAGATTACATTCTTCGTTATTCACGCTTTCGCTTTACCTCTAACATGTCTCAAGAACCAGAACTTAACAACATACCAAGTAAAGTTTGCTCGATTCCGAACAATGGCGAAGAAGCAATTTGCACTTCTCCATGGACTTGTGTAACGAGCACAACGCTCGTAATCCCGATTCGCATCGTGGTCGAGCAGACTCGAGTGCTGTAAATATTCTTGTGATTTTCTCCATAATATTTCTAACTTCCAAGCATGCCACAGCATGCACCTGTTCCAACCAAAGTTTCAATCTCATTCAACACAAAACTGCTGCAGACAATCAAATGCTAATGCAAATGCTAATGCTAATGCTAATGCTTACTTTCCATGTAGTTGCTGTAAATGAATGTTCAACAAGACCAACACTCTGCATTTTTCGACACAAGGCTCGATCTCTAACAGCACCTGCAATACAAGTTTCATCTTTCAAAGTTCAAAAACCGCTAAAATAACAAAAGTATCAAAACTGAACACAAGTTACTGCTTTGTGATCGGGCTGTTGCTCGACTCGACGATGGGTTAGCCGAAATTAGAGATGATCATGGTTGTGACTTGTGGTGGCTCGAATGAGAAGATAGAGTTAGTGGCAAATTTCAGTGGTGGTGGTGTTTATAAGGAAATGTGAGTCAAGAGGAAGACTCCAACAGCTAAAAGTTTAGAATAAGGTGATGGTAGAGTGGGACTAGAACCACTATCATGGAATGTCAAATGATTGACCGACCGGGTCAACCATCGGTAGAGGTTTGACTGGTTCTACTCTTGCTTTTTGTATATATGTTGTTGGACCCATAGAAAAATTTCTTTCTACTCTTGTCACATGGAAGTGTATGCGAGTACGTCACTATATATGTCTCAATGCGTCGATAATAATGGATTAATTTTGATAAATATTAGTTTATTTATTTAAATTTATTTTGGTTAGGATAATTTTTAGAGTATTGTATTATTTGTTTGGTTTAGTTTCTTTTTTAATTTGAGTCTAACTAGGAGGAGTCTTATTAATAGTTTTAGTATAAATAGATGGGTAGGATATTGTAATTTCTCGGTTCAAGTCTTTGTTTGAGTTAATATATTAAAGAGTCGTGGGCGTTCCACAAAATCATTGTATTCGTCGTTAATTTTGACCCAGTTAATTCCGACAGTTGTTTCAGAGCAACTAGAAAGAGACTCTTTATCAGATAGAATTCGGTTCAGATGTAGGATACCTATCCAGAATTTTTCGCAACTCAATCATAGATAATGGAATCATCAAAGATTTGACATTTTCAAACACTGTCTGTAACTCACCGGATGCCCTATAAACAAAGAGAAGATGTGTACAAATGAGATATGTAGCTACAAGAAGAAGGAAATGATTGCATAGAGGAACTCCCAAACATTTGTTAGATGTGTCGATATCAATTGTGACTCATTATTTTGATGAACCATTTCTTCGGACAGAAGAAGATTGTGAAAACACTTACTCGAAATCTCACTTATCAGATGAAAAAGACAAAGACGGTCAAAGGTGGTGTAGGTGTTGTCGTACCGGTTCGAGAAAATAACAACATTTTGTTTCAGATTTCACGTTTGACATCAACAAACTACAACACTTGGATTGTTGTGATGGACTCCATATTGGATGCACAAGGGTTGTGGGAGGTGATTGATCCGGTGACCGGTGGAGTGGTGGATGAAAAAAAAACAAGGTTGCAAGGGCGGTTTTCTTTCAAGTGCTACCGAAGGATATACTCCTTCAAGTTGCTTTGAACCGACAAGCGAAAGATATATGGGAGGTTTTACGAGTAAGACTTTGCTGGAAAATTAAGTGGTTTCTTTTCAAAGTTTACTAGCCTCAGCTCGAGTCTTGATGATGAAGTAATTAGTAATAGTTCACAAGTTGTTAGATTCAGTGTCAAATAAGTATCTTCAAATTGATGCCTCTATTGAGCAGTATTCAAATATCGAGATTATGTCATTCGAGAAAATGGTAAGTTGGTTGAAAGCGAATGAGGAATGGATCAAATTGCAAGATGAGACAAGTAATAATAACCAAAGCAAGTTGTTACTCTCTAAAACCGATGACCAAAAGAAGAAAGAGGAGCTTGTTTGTGAATGTTGTGGATGGGGCTCGTCGAATCAAGGTAACCATGGAAGGGGTTCCACAACATCATCGTGTTCAAGTCTTTGTTTGAGTTAATATATTAAAAGAGTCGTAGGCGTTCCACAACATCATCGTGTTCATTGTTAATTTTGATCCAATTTATTCTAACATGCAATTGAAGAGCAGCCAAATAACTTATTGGTTAGACTGGTTTTGAAAAGAGGAAATTCACAAAATAAACATATAAAAAAGATCAAGCTACATAAAATAAACTTTGAAAAGTTGAATTTCAGAAATGAATATGTACATTTAGTTTGAAAAAACCAACCTGGTGGCGTCCTTAGTGTGCAAGACGTAATAAGAGGTGAACATGTATCCCTTTAAGTGAAAAGGACATATTAGGGAGTTAATGTGTGCCTATTTGTACATAAATGTGAAAGTTGGCAGAAGCCGGCACAAGTTAGGCAACAACATAACCATTAGCAGTAGCTTAGTTACTATTGATTAGTAATTGATGCTTCAGTCGTCACCAATGTTTTAATAGTATATTAACGCGTAAATTTTACTATTAAAGACCAAAATTGTTGTTGATCGAAGTTTCCACCAATAATTAGTAGCAACTCGAATGCCACCAGAGACATTGCTTCTCAAACCTCAATAAGGGTTGTCAACATTAGGACACCACTACTAGGGGCTTCGCCACTGGACATCCGTGAAGTAGTGCCCTTAGCCCCCTCCAACTACTAACGTTCATTTGTTTCAAAAATTAAAATATTATTGAATGAACATGTAGTTCACACATTTTAACTCATATCAATGTTTGTTTTAACTTCTCATTTATTTTTAAGCCCGCCAACAATTTGCCAACACTTAGAAACTTTAAAGCAACGTTTTCTTGTATCTTTTCATTTTTTCAAAGTCAACTTTATAGTTACTTTTAACTTCTAAATAGTATCTTTTCTCATATCATATTTTAAAAGCATTTACTATAACTTAATTATAAAGGTCGGTGGTCAATTTCATGCCACCAACCAAATCTCTACGCCTTAAATAAAATTTTTTCTATACATAATAAAAACGCAAGTAGCAGAAATGGTTTGCCCTCTTACCTCATATACTCGAGGTCAGCATTTTAAACCTTTTCATCGCCATTTCTTATTTTCCTTTTGATTTTTTCTAATTTCACATAACTCCATAATTGTACTCAATCTTAACTTTTATTTTTATCATCTACTTTTATCAGTACTACTATTTTATTGAAAGGATCTACGTTTCGACGTTTCTTAATGTTTTGACGTAAATTTTGTTCAGATATAAGTCGGGTCGATTATAAAACTTTTTCATGCTTATGTTTATGAATGTTTTTAGCTTGTTTCCTTTTTGACGTAAGTTTGTTTAGAAGTCTCGGGTCAAATATAATATGTCTTCATTCTACGATAAAAAACGGAGTTGCTCGACATTTCAACACAAAATTAGTTCGGAAACGAGTCAGTGCGATTGTAATATATACTTTATCAAGCCGCATACATCACCATTGCATGTGCTTTTTTATGTACGATTTGAGTTAGTTTATGTTAGGATCATTTTTTTAAAGAGTCGGGTCAAATATAATACGTTTTCATTCAATGGTATAATATCAAGTTACTTTACTTTTTGACGTAAATTCAGTTTGGAAATGAGTTGGGTCGATTGCAGTTTATAATTTATCACATCGCATTTAAAGAGGTGCGTTGGCGCCACACCGTGCGGCAGGTAAAATACTAGTTTTATATCATTGAGCAAATAATTACATTTGAAAACGCATATGTTACATGTCTAGAGAATGATACACTACATTTACTTTCATGTATCAAAAAGAGTTAAGAAGTTTCTTCCAACGCTCGCTGTGGTCTCAATTTATGGCGATTGAGAAATCCTTTTCTTTGTTGTCTCTTTCTGAAGTGGATATAACTTATATCATATAAAAGTGTGAAGCGTGAACTCCACAAACGTTCCTTTCCATTACGGGTCCATTAATGTATACAGGGTTATCACTTATAATTAAATACATTTTTTTAAGGGGTAACTTTATAAAATAATAATCAAGTTTTAAGATTGTTCTAATTAAGTCACTCATAAAGTTTTTTGTCTCAATCAGGTCACTTATAATATTTTTTGTCTCAATCAAATCACTAAAGTTTTAAAATTGTTCTAATTAGGTAATTTATAAGTTGCAAAAGGTTTTAAAAAATTTGAAATGTTTAAAACTATTAACAATATTTATAAAAAAACTAAATTATTTTAAAATTTTTGTGAATTATTTAAAAAATTATAAAAATATGAGTGACTTAATAGAAACACTTTTAAAACTATAATGACCTGATTGAAACAAATAAAAATATTGATGACCTAATTGAAACACTTTTAAAACTTTAATTACCTGATTAGAACAAATAAAAATATGAGTGACCTAATTATAACAATACTAAAACTTGATTACTATTCTATGAGGTTTTTCTTTTTTTAAATGTGCTTAATAATAATGACATTTTGCTATACTTTAATGACAAGTAATTAACTTTGACAATTAGTTTTTTTTTTTAATTCTTATTTATGAAGTATACTTTTGATAAATACGATTTCCGTTCTGATCTCCTGCTATTTCTTTCGCTTCTTTTGGAAATGAAATCCTACACCTAACATGTGTACATTGTGCTTATTTAATTGTACATTACTTTAGTTAAAACTCTTCTATTATATAGATAAGATAATACTAATAGAAAATTATAGGTGCAAACTTTAATCACATTTTTTTTACAAAAAAATTATGCCACAAGAAAGATAGAAATAAACTTATTCTCGCACTTTTTAGAGTCACTATATATAAATATTGACGTACGCACATATTTACGCATACTAGTTTGTTCTACTCGCATATAAATACGATAAGACAAATAAAAATAAAAATAAAAATAAGCACGTTGTAACAGTTTGTTTGCGATTGAAGAAAACATTTTGTTGTCGTCAAATTTAGTATTTAATAAAGCGAAATTGTATTAAAAAAGAAAAGAAACTAAAAATATATTATATTTTACGTAGCTTTATTTCAAATAAAAATGTATATAAAATGTAGCGATAAAAATTAAATAAAAACATATCATATTACACCTCATTTTGAATAAAATTTATATTATAAAATAGTTTAAAATAAAAATATCATAACAATTAAAAAAATAAAATATAAAATAAAACCTAAAATAAAAAAGAACTCAAATTGAAAACAAGTGACCTTTGTTTAATTTGAAATTAAAACAATTAAAAACCAAAATAAGAGGTAAGAAAATAAAAACAAGAGAAACAGAGGGGGAATCCAAAAACATGTTTAGAAAGCTTTTCATCATATATGATATATTTGTATTATTCGGAATAAGATTATTCGGATTTTAAAATTTCATTAGGGTCATAGTTTATACGCATTTGTTCATTAGGGTCATAGTTTAATCTTAATTCTTAACATCTTGAATTAGTGAATTACCATCAAATCTATATGCAACATACATGCTATCCATGTAAACATACTAACGGAACTTTGTGTTAGCTTGATATTAATTTAACTCATTGAGAAAATACAAAACTGTGTAATAAACACATGAGAAATTCACTATTAGTCTTGAATTAAGGGTTTACTAACGCGTTACATTAACAGATAACATATACTTGAGACATTTTTCAACAATTCAGTCTACTTCACATGCCAATCCAATTATTATTTCTTTTTATCTTAATTAACTACATATAAAAAGCCATTATCTACGATGTATTTTAATTAATGAAGGGAGCTTTACAAAAATGACTTTCCAGGTGAAATTCATGCATAGATATGTAAGTTCATGAACCCTAAAACTTTTGGTTGTATACTACAACATTATTACTGGAAATATTTTGTAACATCAATATATATATTTGTTGAACGATCTTATGGATCATCGTTACACCATTACTCATGAAAATAATTGGAACATTGTATCAGGTTTAACAAAACCATATATCAATACTAAAAATGTACAATAAACCACAAACAAATTTGATTCCAAATCAATAAATCCTCGTATGAATCTTGATAAGTATTCTGGTTTAGCATTTCTTCAAATTCTCAATTATAAGCATCATGAAAACCATTAGGGATTTGCCATTATTAAATTGTTCTCTAGAATCAAAGTCTATAAATCAATTGTAACAACCTTGCATGTTCCGCTATATGTTCATTCCGTTGACTCAACAATTCATCCATTGTATTGGATGATAACTTTGGGTAATTAGCATTCTCCATCGATCCCATAAAATGCTCCCTGCTATTCAAAACATCTTTATTTGAATCCAAAACATCAATTTCATGTAGTGCAGTTTGTAAATTCGAAGTTTCTAAGGTGATTTTTGAAAAATCTTACGTCACACATCGGGATAAAATAATTAAGGTGGTATTAAAAATTGATACAATGAATTAATTTTCATGATATCACAAATCATGAGAAGAAATCTAATTGTTGAATTGAATTCAAAAATACAAATAAAAAGATGACATCTCGGATCCTGTGATGAATGCATTCAACCGGGAACGGTTTCTTGCAACCCATGTTGTAGAGATTTAATTTGTCTAATTACCGTATTATCCCTATTAGGTATAGATTTTAATTAATAAATATAGAAAAGAATAAAAAGTTTGATTGGCTTATAATGGTTCTTTTAGTTTTTTACAAAACTTTGGTTCTCATTTGAAAGCCCCTCTAAAATCATAATAAGACATATAAAACAAAAAAATATAAATTTGTGTTAACAAAATTCAAATAGAGTAATTTTACAGGACCCGTAGATTATTTAAACCAATGTAATAGTTTAGGATCAGAGGACTGCAAGGTGTCAAGGATCTTGAGTATTGGGCTTCATAATAGGTCGTTGAGTAAAAAATACTAGGTTAGAAACATAGTATAATTTTTATTGGGTTTAATCGAATATCTGAATAATCCGAATAAAAAAATTATGATATCCGAAATCTGATCCAAAATTCGAATAAGGAATACAGAATCGGATGAGATCCGATCTGAATATCCGAATAAGTATTTGAATTGGTTTTTTCGGATTTGGATATGGATCAGATTAAGTTTTTTTTTCAGAATTTCGGTCTTTTTTAACACCATTATTGTTCGGGAATCAAACCCCTTTTGTTTGTTTGACTCATTTAAGTTAACATCCATTAATGATCCTTAGCCTAAGTGATTAGTGTAATATACGCTGGGGAGGTTTTGGGTTCAAATATCACTATGAGCAAAATGCTCAAGGTTGATTCAATGAGTTTTGTCAATTGTGAGTTTCCCCTTAAGAGGGTTAGGAGTGGAGTCCAGCCTTGGAAACAAGTAGACGATTCCATTAATATAACTTCTATAATTCGAAGTAAGGTTGTACATTTACTGCTAAAAAAATTAAGTTATCAATCAAACCAATTCTAATTTTCCTCACACTTATTGATTTTTAACACATTTTTATTTAAGACTAAGTTAGAAATCTATGTATTACACAAGTAAAAAAATCAACATATTAAAATCATTGAAATTTATTACTATTTTGTATATTACATGTCAATAGGAATTAATAAAATAATAAATAATTATAAATAATAAAAATAAAAAATTATAAAATTATATTTTAAGATAAAATACAATAGAAATGTTATAATTTCGTATGTTTAATAATTTATTAAAATAAGAATATTTATATTTTTATTTATTTATTTAATTTACTTATTTAAAATCAATTTTATTAATAGGAGAAATAGGTGAGAAACAAAAATTTGATTTCATGAGAACTTGTCATTTGTCCCTCCAAAAGCTTTTTTTATTAGATAGTATAATTTTTTATTTTTTATTTTTATTTATTTATTTATTTATTTATTTTTATGTAATAGGTGACTTGCACAAAACAAGTTTTATTTGTATAAGACAAATTGGTGGTTTAAATTTTATTTTATATATAAATACATGAAAAATGGGTAAAAATGTAAAAGTGATATGAGGGATAAAACGCATTGTTTAATACGTGTGAAATAAAATTTATTATGTGTGGATTAATATCTATACGTATTAGAGTATACATAAGATGTAATACTTAAATATAAAATTGAGCTAGACAACAAATTGTCCTACACTACACGTTTTCGGTTTTTTTCTTAAAACGTTGGAATCTCAATCCATCGTGTTTATAAAACACCTTTTTTCAATAAATTAATTATTAACAAATCACCTTTATAAAAACATCATGCTTTTGTAACTCACGAACCTCCAAAGTTTGGACCAATGGATAATGCCAATTGCCCAAGTCGATTTTATTAGATGTCACATTCATATTTCTGGTTTTAGGAGTATGTAACATTTGGATAAAATTAATTGAAGTCATGTCATACTAATTGATGTATTTTGATTGCTACTTATTTTTCATTATAACTAAAATTGGCTAATGACATTGTATGTTCTGATACTGATCCGATTTAATCCTATAAAAAGTAAAGTTTTTTTTTTCTTTCTATTTGTACTATAAACTGATGTTTTTGGCAATGAATTGGACTTAAATCATTCCCACGGCTCAAGTCCTGTTTATGGTTAAATGTCTAAAGTAGAATAGATAATACCATATGTTATGTTTCAGACGGTGAATAATATACTCATGCCATAAACCTCTACCACACCATGAAACTCACTAATAAAAATATGCAATGTCAAATCGTGTCACACTACACCACACACCCCTATTTGAAGGGGACACTCATGCCACATAATACCATGCAAAACTAGTCGTTAAAGCGGGATTTACCCCCCAACGGTCGGATTTTGGCACCAAACCACGACGAGAACTCGTCATGAGATAACACCTGGCGGTGTGGAGAAGGGACCGGCAGTAGTGTTACCATGCCATACCATGTCGTGTCGTGCCCCATGGCGTGGGTGCCCCTCCCCCTGTTATTGCCTCACGCTCTTATTGTATTTGATGTTAATTTTCATGCTAGGGACTATCGTTGATTAAATATTTGGGTCACCTAAAACTCATTAAAATAACACAAAGATATAATTTCGTATAAATATCATAAGCCTTCAAATATGGGTATACTAATAAACAACATAATTTAAGAAAACACCTGTACTATCAACCAACAAAATCATCATGTTGTCTAAACCAAATTGGGTAAATAAGGTAAGTTCTCAATTATTTGTGTTTGAATACACAAGAAATCCTCAAATATATATTAGGTCAGAGCATTAGTGATAAATACAATTTAAAGATTGATGCACCATAAAATATTATATGGATTTGTTTTTTTTTTTCAAACTGCGTATTGAGTAATAATAATCCAACTATTATCTAATAGTTAGAAAATAAAATTTAACTAATGATACTTATAGTTTTTAAATTTATTGTCAAGAGCAATCAAACTCGCATAACCATAGTAGATTTACATTTAATGCTCATTCGATTCCTCTCACAAAAACAGTTAGTGAAATCACAAAACAATCATTCATTATACGCGGGATCTTATAAAGTCAAATGCTAATCGAATGCATGGTTATGTGAGATAGATTGTCAGAAACTAAAAGTTACTAGTAATGCTAGTTAAAATGACAGTTTAAAATATTATCCGTTAATTTGTAATAAGTTGGACTCTTAAAATTAAATTTTTTCTTTTGTAACTCACAAGTAGACTTTTATATAAATTTATATCATTTCATAAACAGTCCAATCTATAAAAACTGAATCATATAAAACACATAAATACAAAATTACAAGTAAATTATATATAGAAACTAAATATCTTAACGATATCCTCTCGAATTAAACTGACATTAAACGGCCCCCCGCATGCATCTCGTTTCGTTGTCTTCATGCGAAAGAAACTTGTGGTGTTTGATTCAAGTTTGCCAAAACACAATCTGACCCCTATCATTTTTCACTTCTGACCCCTCTTATATTTATCACCAGAAAAGACACTACTCACTTCGAGTATAATTGGTGGTTGGTACGACCATCGTTCTATTAACCACTAGTAGGGTTTAACTTTAACACTACATTCACCGGCGCCCTTTCGACCTTCTCTCCGGCCGTACTCTTTTTCCGGCGACTGTAAGTGCATTCCGACTATTCTCTTTACATCTTGTTAGTTTTGTAACCGTTTATCTATCAATCGCCTGTTTAGTTGTCTCAAAATCAGCATTGTTTATAAATAAATCGTAATCTAACAATCGCATTCGTGACGATTGATTTGGATTTATTAGTGTCGTTTTGATTGTGTTTGTTGACATGAATGATAGCGTTGTTCAATGCGGTGTATGATTTCTGTTTGGTTGGTTGTTTGTTATGATTTAAGTAGAGTTTGTCTGATGTATTTGGACTGGTGCTAAAACGGAAATCATTTAAACTGAAGTTTTCTCAAGTTGGAAGCGTAGTGAATGTCGATTAACAGATTAGTGATTCATTTTTCTCTCACTCTGTTCTTTTTGTTTTTGTTATAGTCAATAAGAAAGAATGGCTCTGTCGACTCCGATTTCTTCGTCGTATCTGCCGAGATTGTACGTCCAATTGGCGTTGCATGATGCAACGGCGGAGAACAAGTCTAAGGTTTGCTTATCAAATGCATCCTCTCTTCTTCAACGCAATTTGACTTACAAGTAAGATTTTCACTTATGAGTTTGTTATTTGATGCCTGAACTTATGACTTTGTTATTTGATGCCATGAACTTAAAGACAAATAAATCTGATCAAGTGTAAGCAAATAGCCAATGATGCAGGCGTTCCTCTGTTTGGATGTCTAGCTAATTTGTGTGTCCATAACTTCTGTTTAATTGTTGAAAGTTCTAAAGTTATGCCGATAACTTGCAATACAGAGCCGGTTTTCCTTCTCACTTGGAAAAAAGAGAGTCCTGCAACTTTAAAGTTTCTGCTTCAGTTACAACAGGTCTAAGTTTAAGTCTTTTCTCATCGGTTAGAGTTTATATGTATGTTAATTATTGTACCACATGGGTCAAGTCTTCTTGTTTTTTAATACCTATTCTGTTTGCCTTTATTAAATTTTCAGATGTTTCAACACCTGAGGCGCCTGTGAAGTCTCCAATAGTCAAGGGTGACACCTGGTCAATCCATAAATTTGGTGGCACATGTGTAGGAACTGCCCAGAGGATCCAAAATGTTGCCAATATTGTTATGGAAGACAGTTCTGAAAGAAAGCTGGTTGTTGTTTCTGCCATGTCAAAAGTTACAGATATGATGTATGATCTTATTGAAAAAGCACAGTCACGAGATGATTCATATGAATTGGCACTTGATGCTGTGTATGAAAAACACAAGTCGACTGCAGTTGAACTACTTGATGGGGATGAACTTGCTAGATTCTTGTCTGCTCTCAGTCTTGATATCAATAATCTAAAAGCAATGCTACGTGCAATATATATAGGTTTATATATCTTCTGTTTTTCTTTTCCTACTGTTTATGCGTACACAGCTTTTTTAATTATGAATATTACTAATAATGCCTTCATGCTCAGCTGGACATGGTACAGAATCTTTTTCAGCTTTTGTTGCGGGACATGGAGAGTTATGGTCCGCTCAGATATTGTCAGCTGTCCTTAGAAAGGTGTTTACATTGATACTGAATATAGTTTAAATACAGGCAGTTATAGGTTCTTTTGAAGTTTTCTAATTTTTTTTATTATTTTCAGGGTGGGATTGATTGTACCTGGATGGACACAAGGGATGTATTGATTGTGACGCCTGCTGGTTCTAATCAAGTTGATCCTGATTATGAGGAGTCAGAGCAAAGACTTAACAATTGGCTCTTGAAAAATCCTTCTAAGGTAGTTGTTGCTACTGGTTTTATAGCTAGCACCCCTCAAAATATACCTACAACTTTGAAAAGGGATGGGAGCGATTTTTCTGCTGCTATCATGGGTGCTTTGTTCAGGGCCCGCCAAGTGACAATTTGGACAGATGTTGATGGTGTGTATAGTGCAGATCCCCGAAAAGGTTAGTTTTGTAATTAGGAGATATAACATAAATCTTTTTGAAGTTTCGAAATCTGTTGATCTGTCATCTGTGTCTGTAATGTTTTTTAAGCTCATTTGCTATTCTAAAGAACTAAATGTTTTGCAGTTAGTGAGGCAGTTATACTGAATACCTTATCTTATCAAGAGGCCTGGGAAATGGTAAACTCATTCATCTCTTTCTGCTTATACCCTGAAGATTTGTCAATTCTGTTGTAACTTAGATAAAGTGCTTACTTCGTAATGCAGTCATATTTTGGGGCAAATGTTCTACATCCTCGAACTATCATTCCGGTAATGCAGTATGACATTCCCATTGTTATAAGAAATATCTTCAACCTCTCTGCACCAGGAACAAAAATTTGCAGGGCACCTGTTATTGAAGTTGAAGAAAAACAGAATCTGGTAACTTATGTAAAAGGCTTTGCTACCATAGACAACTTGGCCCTTGTAAATGTTGAGGGGTGAGTTCAATTTGCATTTTGTGCCATCTTTAGGACACTTATCATCTTGCAACTTTTTTTTGTAAATTGCATATATAAATGCTTTCGCAGAACTGGAATGGCTGGTGTTCCGGGTACAGCAAGTGCCATTTTTAGCGCTGTTAAAGATGTTGGAGCTAATGTCATCATGATTTCTCAGGTACGTCTCTCTACTGTCTTATAAATCATGTAATAGTGGAGTTCTTGTGTTAAGCGTGGTTTAATTACAGGCTAGCAGTGAACATTCTGTGTGCTTTGCTGTGCCTGAGAAGGAAGTCAAAGCGGTTGCAAAGGCATTAGAGGCTAGATTTCGTCAAGCTTTGAGTGCTGGACGTCTTTCTCAGGTAATGGGCTTTGACTAAGATAAAAAAACTTCAGTACATACATACACGCCTACCAAAGGGCTCGTAGCCTAGCGGTACCATGATGTGTAGAAATGCGTTCCTTTCCTAGTGGTTGAGGGTTCAAGTCTCATTGTGGACAAAGTTGTAGAATTAGAAGTAGGAGTAGAGGGTGTGAGTTAGCCGTTCTAAAAAACATACATACAATATACATGCCCGTATGTTGCTTTTTGGCTTGTATGGTAAATCTTTTTACAGAACTTCTGTACAATTGTTTAAATAAAAGTTGCATATTTTCTGAATGTAGGGATTAACGACTTCTACTGGTCTCCATCAATCTAAACGTTATTTATCTATTTACACTGTGGGGGTCCACATGGACTAATACATCCTTACATAACACTTTCTTTTGTTTTTGTGTCCTTCCAGGTTGCAGTAATCCCAAACTGCAGCATTCTTGCAGCAGTTGGCCAGAAAATGGCCAGCACTCCAGGTGTTAGTGCCACACTATTTAATGCACTTGCAAAGGTTGGTTAACATCTATTTGTCATTCATATAATACGGTCTGCATGCTAAAATATTATTCTATCAAGACCTTACTGCTACATCTTATACTTTCTTGTATGGAAATTCTTTAACAACTTCTGTTTTGGATGTTTGCTATGATTTATGTAACTTTCTTGCAATGCAGGCTAATATTAATGTCCGAGCTATAGCACAAGGATGTTCAGAGTACAACATCACAGTAGTTATCAAAAGGGAAGATAGTGTAAGAGCCCTAAGAGCAGTCCATTCAAGATTCTATCTTTCTAAAACATCAATAGCAGTGGGCATAATTGGGCCTGGGCTAATTGGTGCCACTTTACTTAATCAGCTTAGGGATCAGGTATTTCACATTTCATGTCCTTCTAATTTTTCTTTCTTGCTACTTAATTACCGTGCTTCCATCCAAATTCCAAACAAAGGTCTATCTTTTTCTGATACAAGGGTGTCCATTGCATTTTAATTTTTTCTGAATATATTAACATGTTTCTGTTATAGGCAGCAGTCCTGAAGGAAAAGTCTAATATTGATTTACGTGTTATGGGTATCATTGGATCAAAGAAAATGCTGCTCAGTGACATGTAAGTTTCATGTCTGCATGCCCTTCTATCTTTACTTATATCCTGATCAATATGCGTAGAAATATATCATCAAGTAGCATTTGGTTCTGGAGGTTACCTGTTTATAACAAATAAAAGTGCATCTAGGCATATTAATAACATCAAAAAGGAGTCAGATAATTGATCCCAAGATGTTTTTGTGAATAGCTCTATTCAGACTATGTGATCATCCTTTTTCACACTTAAGATCACATAGTTTACGATGAACACAACATTTATACTACTTAAAAGTCAAATATACCTTACGATAGTGTTCTTTTACCTGTTGTAGGGGTATTGATCTTTCTAAATGGAAAGAACTTCAGAAGGAGAAAGGAGAAAAGGCTGATCTGAAAAAGTTTGTTCATCATGTCCATGAAAATCATTTTATTCCTAACACGGTACTAGTAGACTGTACATCAAGCACTGATGTTGCAGACCACTACCATGACTGGTTACACACAGGAATTCATGTGATTACCCCAAATAAGAAAGCAAATTCTGGACCACTTGATAAGGTAGCACATTTGATAAAATCTGCAATGAAAAAACAAATTATTCAAATTGTTTTCAGTTCTTGATGGAGCCTAATATTTGATGTAGTATTTGAAGCTAAGAGCTCTTCAAAGACAATCATTCACTCATTACTTTTATGAAGCTACTGTTGGAGCTGGTCTACCAATTATGCATACTTTAAGAGATCTTCTTCAGACAGGGGATAAGATTATAAGAATTGAAGGAATTTTCAGGTTAATCAAGCAAGCATGTTACTCATTTTGTAAAAGTTGAATCCAGTACTTGATAAGAAATTGAGAGTAAATCTAAGGCAAACAACAAAATAGTCGCCATGCTCACTATTCTTTTAAGGTTTCCGAAGTGTGATTATGAAGATACATAACGTTCATTAAATGATAATGTAAAGAAGGGTGGACTAGCCAAAATATCATGGCGTCCATTTTGAATACACAAAAATCACGGGGACGTGTGTACAGTGTATCCAATTTATCTTACCTGGGTACTGATGTGTGTTCTTTGATTTTATTTTGAAACACTTAGTACATAGTTGCTAGTTGATAATGTAGTTGTTTTATAATGTGAAATATGATATAGTTGTTTTTGTTTGTGGATTAAATTTAGTTCAACTCTTGTGGTTTTTATTTCAACTTCGTATGTTAGTCATGGGTTGCACTTGCTACCTTTCAACAGTAAAAAATTTGAAGTTGATGAAATGGATAGATTTGTTCTCATAACATTACTTTTGTGTCTTTGCAGTGGGACGTTGAGTTATATATTCAATAGTTTTGTTGACTCACGATCATTCAGTGAAGTCGTGATGGAGGCAAAAGCAGCAGGTTACACTGAACCGGACCCTAGGGATGATCTTGCAGGAACAGATGTAGCCAGAAAGGTATTTTTGAATGGAAATATACTATGATATAAATAAACTTAAATACTAGTTGAAGGTCTTGGACCCAGATATATATTCCACAGGCAGTAACTTGTGCTTACTGGACTGTTCTTTTTACTTGTATTTAAAATATGAATTTTCATCTTTTACAAAGCCAGCTATAAATATGCAATACCTGCTATTCTTTTCTCCCTCCATATGCGGTGCTATATTGTTGAACAATATTGCAGGTGATAATTCTTGCTAGAGAATGTGGTTTGCACCTTGAACTTTCAGATATCCCTGTCCAAAGCCTTGTGCCAGATCCATTAAAGGTGAGACCTATTATCCTCCTTTATATCTTATAGCTAATTTTGTAAAACCTTCTATCTTTTGTGAGCTGATAACTATCTAGTCTGGTGAATTCGTTTCATTATACATAACTCGAAGAGAATCGTGCCATGCTATAACATTAACCAGATGATCAAATACAAAAAACTGAAAAACTTAAGTATGTTGGTTATAGTTTACAAGTTATTCTGCTTCCATGCCTTAACATAGTGAACAAAACAAGTATTTAAATGTATGATGCTTGCAATTTGCATACATAGGCGTATTATCTGTCTCCATAATGCTTGGATTTCAAATTATTGTCAATGTGCATAATCACAAGTTAAAATACTTTTTTTTGTTCAATTTCAGGAAACTGCATCAGTGGATGATTTTATGCAGCAGCTACCATCATTTGACTCAGATATAGCTACCAAGCGGCAAGCTGCAGAGGATGCCGGAGAAGTGAGCCACTTTTACTTGAGATTTTTTTCTATTTGCTTGACCCACCCATCTTAACACCTCTACTTTCTTGTTTTCTAATTGTGCATATTGACCGGCTTATGTCTTGTTTATTTATCTAAAAAGTGCATACAAGCCCTGCCTTTTTTGTGATTTAATATTGCTTTTTCCTCCAGGTTCTAAGATATGTTGGGGTTGTGGATGTTAAAAACCGAAAGGGAGTTGTGGAGTTGCAAAGATACAAAAAGGAGCACCCGTTTGCCCAGCTGTCGGGTTCTGACAATATCATTGCTTTTACAACAGAAAGGTACAATAAACAACCTCTAATTGTTCGTGGCCCGGGTGCCGGAGCAGAAGTAACAGCTGGCGGTGTTTTTAGTGACCTGTTACGGCTTGCCTCAAATCTTGGTGCTCCTTCGTGCTGATTGTTTGTAATCATGTGAACTTGGTCCTTATTTCTGTACAATAAGCCAATCACGGGTTTTAGTTTAGCTTCTAAAGAGGTTAGGACCAAAACACCATTGTTGCAATGGTATTCTTCATCAGCTCTATGCTTACTAGGTACTTGTTCTCATAATGATTTATTCAACTAGTTATATTCAAATGAAATAAAGCTTGTTCAATCATGTTAGTTGTGGGTTCTAAGTTTTGGGACGGTGTTACAAATAAGATATTCAGCTCCATATATAATAAGAATGCTTCAAACAGGATTGTGTTAAATTCTCAAAAAAATATGTTAGCAACATGCAATGACAAGATATTATAGAATTTCCCTTTGGTTGGGGTCTACACCTAAAGCATATCTCTAGATTCTTTGTTCTCTGAGAATTCAACATCTTTTGATCTTTTACTCAAGCTGTAACTTTGATAAATATGTCACATAAAATAAAGAACTACAAATTTGTCTTTCTAATGAAGACCTCAACTTAACACTCATGACAGAAACTATATGCTAATTTACTGATGATGGGCATACATTCATCAACTCTTAATCACAGTACTTGAATTCTCATCGGTCGGTGTCCACGCCTTATCGATCTTATTCCTTATCTTTATGTAAAATTCCCTTCTTACCCATGTCACTTCAATCTTTAGAGACCCTTTTTTCTTAAATTCCTTTCTAGTGTGGCTCAGAAGATGTAATTATGGTTTTCAAATACAATCACTGAGTGAGTGGTGAGGGAATCCTTCAGTCCATGACAAGTCACTATTTGCAGGTTCCTTATCTTACAAAACAAAGGGCTTCAGGAACAATTTTTATATGGACACAAACAAATTGATAAATCCATGGTTTGCATGGACCACTGGCTCAGTGTAAAATAACGAAAAATCACCAAAATGAACATTATGACCAATATTTTTACCAAAATGAACATTCACCTTGTACTCAGAAAAAAGTGTGGGCTATATCTTAGCCGGTAGTAATAAAAGTAGGCTCAATTCGTCTGCCATCTTAGCCGTCTATAAAAAAGTAGGCTAAAATCTTAGCCGCGGGCTAAAGTGTAGCAGTTTTTTTTCACATATTTTGATTTTATTGATTGTTTTAGTAGACCATAGTACTATTCAAGAATCTTTTGTAGGCCAAACCTTAGCTTTCTTAATCCGCGGAGGTTACTTGACATTTTCTGATTGGTTGGTTTTAAATATGAGTGAACTGAAAGTCAATGTTTATTTTGAAAATATCAAAAGTTAATGGTCATTTTGGTAAAAACAAAGATCAAACTGTTCATTTAGGTGATTTTCCCCAAAATAATTCCACCTTCTTGGGAAGCTTTATACCTAAAATCCCTTGAAATGATAAGGATTCTATAATATCAAAAGAAGAGTATCTTAATTTATACAGATTCTTAACCTTCATATAATCATATCACCCATAAGCTGCAGGTCCCTCCATTTGCATAATGGGGAGGATGTTAAAGCATATGACCTCTCATCAAGTTGTCCAATAAGGCCACCATCATTTTCTATTTTTCCTTATTTGTGTCAAGAATAATACTTTAATACAAGCTTTTTTAGCCTCTGAAAAAGCCTCACTTCTATAGTTCTATTCTCTTTTTAGCTAGTCAAACTAGATTCTTTTGTTTGTGAGAAGGTAGAAATTTTGTCCTCATGTATCATTATCATAAGAGCATATATAATGTTAACCTCTCTTAAAATGGCATCAATTAGAAAATATCCTACACCATATGGATAATATGATGCTTGGGTTTAAGAAAATGACAGAAAACCATTTAAAGGAAAATGTACAGTACAAATGTTAAGAAAAATTCACCTTATAAAGGTATTACATATTTCATTAAGCTCAGTTGTCACTTCAAAGGTGTATTAATAAACTTTCTATACATATTAGTGACTTGGTATTACATATCAGTAATATTAATATTCCAACTACTTAAAGATAGCATAATATCTTACAGTGTCAAAATCCATTCTGCAAATGCATCTATCTTCATTCTTAATGGCTAGGCTTTGAATTGGGGATCGAATACCGTAAGCTAAGATAATAAGTGCCTTAAAAAGCCACTTGATGATCGATCGACAATTTGTAACAGACAAATTTTAATAAGACTTTCAAGAATATACATGGTTTGTTAATAACCAAACTTTAGAACTTAACTAATCTGACTTGCTTACAAGATAAAAAAGAATTAATTATTATTCTCCAACTTGGTCCACCTAGCATCTTTCTCTTCTTATTTATAGGGATGAAGCATGGCAATCTAATGCATACCATCCCCTTTACTTAAGTCTTCTAGTTTGACTGAGGCATTTTCTACCTTGTAACCTTCTATTTGATTTCAAATATTTTCACTTTAGTTTTCTATCATGGCAACAACCTCAATGACATCATCACGTAGCTCGGGATCCTCGTGGACGCCGAGACAGAACAAGCAATTTGAAGACGCTTTAGCTTACTACAACAAGGACAGTCCTGACAGGTGGCATAATATTGCTAGAGCTGTAGGTGGAAAATCTGCAGAGGAGGTGAAGAGGCATTATGATATTCTTGTGAGGGATATCATGCAAATCGAATCAGATCAAGTGCCTTTACCTAACTATAGGGATGTTGGAAGTAACCGTGGTAGATTTGCAAACGAACAGAGGTAGTTTTATCGTCTTTCTATTTATATGTCAATAACTATGAAGTTGTTAAGTTAGCATAATAATGATACGCGTTAAAAACATTTTGATGTATCCATAGTACAGTTTCACACATTGATTCTCAACATATTAAACTTCAATAAGCGTGCAAGTAAATTATCGGAGTACAATGTACTGCGGCTGGAACATTCGCTTTCTGTTTTCAGAAGGCAGAACATATGACGATCAGCAATCGTTTACCATAAGTCTTTTACAGTTATGTGCATCTCTATGTGTGCACTTTTTGGTACTGTAAGAGGCTTTTTATATAGGAATTTAATTTTAAAAGAAATCACGTGAAATCTGAGCCTACTTGTTTGGGTCACATGCAGATGCTCCAAACTTGAACTTTAACTGCATGATATAAGATATAAGATATAAGCTAGTGATTCTTGTCTTGATAAGGGTGGATACATGATGAACAAATAGTTAATAATGCTATCACATTCCTCAATATTTTTTTATTACTTTTAAGCTTAAAATCATGACAGTTATTGGATCAGACTATAAATTTAGGCCTCAGTCCCCACTTATCTGATATTCATTACACAACTTGTTATTCCATATAAAGAAGGTTGCCATGATGGTATAAAGTAACACATAATTACATAGCATAAAGTACATTATTATCATCAAGTATGGGTTAATCAAAGCAAACTTTGATTTTCAAGTTAATAACGGACAAATACGTCCTTAGACATTCAAGAAACATTAGATTCAGGATAAGTGATTTTTGTTTAAACCAAAATCTGTGCTACCTTATGAACTAACATAGGTGATCACATCCCTCATGTGCGCAAAAGAGGACATTCCATTAATTTTTTTTTTTGATAAGTGTTTCTTTTTCTCACTTAACTCTTAAATTGTCAACAGGCTTCTAAGAATCTAAAGGTACAATGAATTGAAGCTATGTGCAGCTATTACAACAATAACAAGGTTCATGAAGGAATATCAAAAGGGTTATAGGAAAAAACTAAGAGGTGGATTTTATGTGTTTGTGTGCATTATCACAACTATGTTCTTGATTTAGTCATGTTTTCATTGCAATTTAACTCAAAATGGAGTTCAAAATTGCGGAAAATGAGTGATCAATGTATTATGTTGTAATCTCAAGTTCCACAAGGTATAATATTGTGTAATCTATCAATAACGCAAAACCTCAAATAGCAGTTTAAAATGAACACTAATCCCAACTACAAAGTGGATAGAAAACTATGAAACAAAGTGTTGGCTCTGTCTAATTTATTACTACTAGAAGATTTGTTCTCACGCAATTATCACTTAACCAGAAAAAAGGTCATAAACAAAGAACAAAAAAAAGAAAGAGCATATACACTGTTTAATTAATTAAATGATCACTGATATTTTAGATGGCCATATGATCACATCTCACAATTCGATTCCAACGGATCTTTAATTAAGAATGGTGGATCCATGGGATTAATGGGTCTAATTTGAGAAAATTACAATTCATTTTTGATCTACATTAATTTGTATATGTTTCTTCAAAATGACCTTGTGGAAGCATCTACAAGGTGTTTTATTTGAGAATTACATGATGTTAGCTTGATATCAAATAATAGTTTTAGAAACAAAACTTCATTGCTCTTTATCAACTTCGAAGACCATTCACGGTACTTTTTGTTTATTAACGTAAATTGCCACAAAATCGAAGAGGATTTATGCATGAATTCATCAAATCCTTCAACATAGAAAGTAACCATTACTCAGGAAGTGGAACTTCACGGTCTTTGAAGCAACTTGAAAGTTTCAATTCATACATATATTAAAAAGAAAAACACTGAATTTACTTCAGAGTAAAACACGAGAGAATGTGAAACTAGAAACGTAAGATTCTTCAACGTTACATAAGTTGAGAAAAAATCTATGGACATACACATTATTTTGTTATATCTTTTGCTGTATTCCATAAATCTCCAAAAAAGTACCCAAGATCATTGTGTGTAACAGTTAATGTATCATTGAAAAGCTCCTCACCTGTTAAATCACTAGCTACTTACCGAAGAAAAAGATAAAAAAAGATTACATAATATGGAAAAGTATCTTTTCATTTGTCCGATGTACACATGAAATGATGAAAATACAATATATGTCATTAAAGATATATTTTTGTTTCACTTGATCATTGAAGTTAGATTCACGTTGATTACTCATTACTGAAACTAAAGTTAAATAAGAACTTATTTTTTAAGATTTAAGTCGCACAAAAAATATACAAAAATAATTTCGTAAATCATCTAGCTGCCAAACGTCAATTTCGGAACAAATCTACAGGTTATCTAATAACATACAAAAAAAATGACCCATGTGATATTTTCCTATGTATGTAATTGACTAATTTAAAAAAAAAAAACAATTTGTGATTTTATGCAATATGATTTAATACAAGCTTCGATTCATCTCCAATAATTAATAAGGATGCTAAAACTGAATATTATTAAAACACATATGATAAGTACTTGAATATATATTTGTAACATACACTCTCAAATAAGAAACTAAATCATGCTCTTAAATCACTCAACTAAACAAAATATTCCTAGAATTCAAATTAAACTCCCCAAACAATGAAAAAACAAAAGATCAAAATAAAAAAATAAAAACAAAACACAAAGAAAACCACAACATTACAACATTCTACTGAATAACTGGATTGTACACTGCACTCATTCAATGTTTTCATTGGAATCTTGAACATGCTTCTTCCCAGAAATGGCTTTATTATTATGCATCCACACCTTGAGAACCTTTCTTTTAACTCCTACCACTTCACAAAATCTTTGAACCTCTGGATCATCTTCTCTTGGTATCCTCCACCCTACTTTCTCTGCAAATTCAAGCATTTTCTCCTTCTGATCCTGTGTGAATTTCGATCTAAACCGCTTTTTCGTCACGCCAGATGGCGCACCCACCGCGAAATGCAGCTCCTCACTTGAAGATTCAGTCGCGCCACCGCTCCCCCCAACTGCAATTTTCAACGGGGAAGCATTCAGTGGCGGATCTGTAAAATTGCATAACAGCATAAATTATTATCATACCATAAGAAAAATGTAACAATTAAGGTATCCAGAATCCACCAAGTATGAAACTTTTTATATCAAGATAACTCATAACCATAACGATAACCAAATGCAGTAAATCACATCTATAGTAAAGCTACTAATGAGATGTAGTCAAATTAAATCCTACCAGCTGCTTATATATAGAATATCAAGATATAACTCATACAAAAGCCAAATTAATTACACACTAAAATATATTTAATGATGAGATGTGTAAGGTGTAACATGTTAAGTATATGTAAGATTTGTTGTCATGATTAAATGAAACCAAATTTTATCAACACAAGAATGTATTTTTATGAGTTTTAGATACATTTTAATAAAATAAAATCAATTAGCTAAAGCTTAACAATGTGTTTTGTATGCACATATTTTTGTAAAATAACTGTATTTATTTTTAAAGCAAACTATACATTACATGTAGATCCGCCAGCAGGAGCGGAGGATGCCCAGTTGTGCTGGTGGTGGTGGTGCTGGCTGAACGACGGTGAAGGAAGCTGAAGAAAGTGTCCGGCGGCGGCGGTTTCTTTGCGGTGGAAGTTCCGGTGACAATTACAAGCTGCACATTTGAATGCTTCTAGGGTTCCGTCGTTGCCTGACGGCATGAACTCACAGCATCCATCGGTGATATTACCGCCGATGTTGGCAGCATGATTCTTCAAACACTCTCGGTACCTAATAACCACTGGTGACTTTAAGAGCCTAGATCCGACTGAAATGGGTGTAACCGAGGCTCCGGATCCGCCAAATCGATCTGGGTCGGATCCATGCTCCATGGGTTCTGAAGGGGACTCACGAATCAAGTGGTGGTTGTTGTATGGGAGTGAAGAAGTTTGAGATGTTATCTCTTTGTCTGTGCCACTCATATTCTCCATTGATGTTTCTTGATTAGACCCTAATTAAAACACATGAATTCATAAATTAATAATATTAAAATGAAAGCATATATAAAACTCTAGTGTTTAAACCAAAAAGTGAACTTTTAGGTCGTCCTTTCATTAGTAAATCAGGCAGTTATCAATTAAAAACTCGATCATTTGAAAAGAACTCTTCAAATAATTAGTTTTTAGTTTTTAGAAGACTTGGTTTTGCTGTCACAAAAGACTAGCAACGCAGCTTGTTGTTCGTTTATCTTCTGTTTTGATGTAAAAAACGTTTCAAGAAATAGATCTTTAGACCATAAATTGAGAGGAATTCCTATGAAATTTAGCTTGATTTGTTTGAACAAAGAGAAAGATGAAGATGGATATACCTTAGAAGTAGCATAAGTGGAGGAGAAGCAATATTCATATGGAAGAATTAGGGTTTACGTAGGGTGTGTGTGTGTGTGTTTCAGAGGTTCCAACAAGAGACAGCTTGGTTGCCGGAAATGAAGCTAGCTAAAAAGTTAAAGAAAGAGAGTGGAGAGAGAAAGAGAGTGGGAAACAACCCAAAGACCAAGAGATGACATAACATGACACTTGAATATGATTTTTTGTTGTTTTGTTTTTCGAAAATATTATTGTACATGTATGGGTGAAATTTAGCTCATTCTCTAGGGTTCATGGATGCATGTTAATTTATTAACACAAATATTAAATGTTTTTTATTAGTTAATTATGATTGTTTGATTTATGATATAATAAGTAAACTATAAAAATATTACTCTTGTCTATTCCTAGAAATTGACAAGTGTTTTAACCACAATAGTATGAAAGCTTTATCATGGTAGAACTACTACAAAATTTCCGATTTGAACTACATGAATTGTTATATATATATGTTATGTAGATTTGATTGATCATGATGATTAAGTTTTCTGTTCATGGATGAGATGTGATAGCAAACAAGTTAATTAACTTATCATGATGGTTGTACTTATAAACCAATTAAAGTACTATAATTTCAAAATACCAAATGGTTACATAGATTTTGGAGCACATACCAACATCATATCAAGAAATGACGATCGAGGTTGTACTAAACTAACTTAAAATATGTTAGTGAACATATATGATGATTTGAGGTTTACATGAACACCAAAAGACCTACTTGAACACCTATTTCACATCATCTATATGAGCAACATCTAATTCATGTTTCTATGGGGGAATGACCCAATTTAAGGGTAAAGATAATAAAATACTAACTCTTCCTATATTGTGTTTAAATTAATATCACTTTTCAAAACTAGCATTTCAATCCTCTCTAGTGTCTAAGGTAAATGAACTAAACATTGAGATAACGTAGAAAAGAAACACTTAAGTATAAGATATAGTAAATAAAACTTACTAGGAGCTTAGATTATAAGAATAATTATATAGATATTTAACTGACATATATATTTTTCAGTAAAATATGGCAACACTTCATGAAACGTTACTTACATTTAGTTATATTCTTTCAACCCCAGAATGAGAATATTTTTTGTTTACTTTTGATTTGGAGAAAAAAAATAGCAATGTCATAATTGTCATGTAGGAGTTTTATTGATTATATCGTTCAGGTTTTAACAAATTAGAAAAATACAATATGGTCATTTCAAAATACAACCAATTGTAGATTTTTTTTGAAATGAGTGTAGTTTTGAATTACTCACGAATTCTTTTGATTTTGGGTGATTCGCTAACCTGATTTACGAAAACTCATCATTGGGTGGCGGAAAGGGACCCTAATTCCATAAATGAATGGGGGATAACATATCCCATGTTCAGTAAATAAACACAAAAGGGGGATCTAGTAACTCCATCAATTGAATATGTGTGCGCACCGTACGTTGTGTGTATTCATGTGCATTATATACACACACACGTATGTGTGTATGTCACCTTGCCTTAAGGAAGTGACAAAAGCGTATCTGAAAATTGATCTCATTCACTAGAAAACTTCATTAATTAGCGGCCTCTTTTAACTCTTCTTACTCAAATCCTTGACGCTCTATTTTTACCCAAAACCATTTCTCCTACCGACTCTTTTGATTTTGAGTCAAATAGATTTTTGATTATTTAATTATCTAGTTAGTTCGGATTATTGCTAGCTCTTTTGTTTTCTTTTTGAAAGGGTTATATTTTTCTTAACCATCAATTACTCTTCAGACTTTTAATTTCAGACTTTGTAGCTTTCTAGTTTAAACATAAGAACTACAAAATGGTTCTCATTTTATTTTACAGGTACAATAAAACGATAAATATATTCATTATTTGATGTCTCTTACATGTTTGATGTGACCCCACCATTCCTTTACATTATCTTCAATCACACAATCCAGAATATAATTATCCCTTTTAACTTTATATGATCTACCTTTTGCTACGAAGAGCTTTTAATTTTCAAAATTTCCAAAACGACATTTATCTTCTTACGAGTTGGTGGATGCAGGCTTTTTTTCAAGCTCATCATTAAAAACCTATAATACGTAGATCACTCCATGGATATTGTTGACATTACTGTAAAAAAAGAGTTTTTATATGAATTATATTTCTCTAGTTCTTGCAACAATTATATTCTTTTGTAAATAGAAAATAAAAAATTATTATGTTTTTTTCATTTTTGTAGTCACATTAAAAAACAACATATCTATAGTCATAAAATATGTAAATTGGTTGTTGAATTCATACTTTCCATCATGTAATTATCTAACTGTCATCATCGACGGCTTTAATTCATGTCGTATGTGATCAAGCAGTTCTTGGGTATCAAATTTCACTCACGAGTTAGCAAAAAATATACATTTAGGAAGTTAGCTGACAAAATTAAATAGATAGGCAATATGAACCTACATAAAATATGATTTCTTGGTAGGAAAAATTGACAACACAATAATTAAGTTTGATTAACGCATGGAGTTTAGACTATGAATACCACTAATGTATAGCGCGCATAAAGCATACATAGAGAGAAGACCGAGGTCGTTATGTATAGGTATATTTTATTGATACAGCTGATAATACAAACATATTCAAGGTGTTTAGAATTAAAATATCAATCCTTGTTCATAGGTTTAGTAGGATCAATCATTCGATTGGTGTTATGTATCACTATCAACTTCTCAAAAGGTATCAATAATCAGATATTGATAACACGTGGCAGAAAAGGGTTGGGTCATCGTTAAAATGGTGCTCCTTTACGAATTCTTGCCCTTTATTTTCTTAGCTTCTCAATGCCGAAATAACTACATCATATGGATAGATAAGAGATGACAAGTAAAGAGAAATTGCTTGTTTGTAATGCAATATTCATGGCAAAAAGAGATGTTGGGGGCTAAAAAGGTAAATAATAATTTTAGTAGAAGTTTATACATTGTCAAAATAGGATGATATAATAACCAACTAAAATTTAGCCGACACTTTCATAAACGGGCTAAAATAAAACCGTTCACTAGACCAATCACTAAGATCGCGCACGTGCTTGAGCTAGCTAAAATTTTTGCTTGCTACTATATCGACCACTAAGATCACGCCACGTGTCATGATCTTATTAGTTGGTATTTTGGTTGGCTAAATTTTAACTAGTTAATAAAAGCACCAACTATAGTTTAACAAGCTAGCATGGCATGTGTTTTTCGTTAAATGGTTGTTTTGGTTGATCAGAGGTACCTTTCCATCTTTGAGACCCATCTATAACCTACCCTTCTCACCAGGTTCAATTCACATCATATGACATTTTCTAGGTGGACAGTTGGTAGGCTTTGTGAGTGTTAACACTTGTATTATGGGTTAGCTAGTTAAAGTGATGCCACTAGGCAGTGACGGAACCAGAAATTTTTTCTACTGGAGTCACTTTTTTCGGTGCTAGGATTTTTATCAACTAGGTATTACAATTTTCGGGTCGGGTCGGAATTTTTACCTTGCAATCGTTATATAAATAAAGAACTTAAATCTGTCATGACCTACCTTGCAATCGAGATTCATCTTCCTAAATCGATATAGAAGCACCATGGAAAAGATTTTCTTTGATTTATCTTCTTTTAGTAGTCAGTTAACCAAAGCAAAAAATCAGTTAGAATAGTATAGTGGCGATTAAGGGAGGGTTAGGGTTAAAAGGAACTAGGGGTAAAATAGTAACTCAACTTAAAAAAAAGTGTGAAAAAACCAAGCTCCAAGGTTTGAACTTGCTACCTATAGCAAGTTAATAACCATGCCAAAGGAGAGAAAACCAGTGAGCCAAGGTTATTTCTTGTGTTTGTATTAAAACTAATAATACTAAGCCTCTGAACAGATGACCTGGGAAAAAAATAATGTGATAAAAACTCTTTTAAGATTCGAACCCGAGACCTAGACAAAGTTTTTAAACGCGCACAAGGAAAGAAAGCCATTGAACTAAGCTTAGTTTTTGTGATTTCTTTAGATTTAGTAATATTAATGGGTTCACATTTGGAAAAAACTATAGGTTCATTCAAATTTTCAGTATTAAAGGTTTATTACTGGCTCAAAACTCAATGGGGTCACTTGACCCCGAAGGGTAAATCCGCCCCTGCCACTAGGTAGTAAATATTTTTATATTTATACTCATTAAACACATGCAACAAAGTAAATCTTAATAAAATAAGAAATTGACATACGTAAGTATCTTATTAGTTCCTACATTCATTTGTTTAATATTCTTCACATTCGTGAGTCCACTCACGATGGGTTGCTCACGCCCTATCACTAAGAACCGGCGCGGTTTCCATCAGCGTGACTGGCTGAGGAAATAGGAATCCTATAACACATTGCATTAAAGTTAATATTTATTCTGGCTTAAAAGTGAGTATTCAAACTGTCGATTTTGGTAATTTTTCCTAGTAATATTGTAGTAAGAAAAGAAAAGGAAAAGTTAACAAAATAGTTATTCGAATCTAATGAGGGGTTGGCCTCACATAAAGCGACAAAATACACTCAGTAACCTGTATACTGTGATTCTGTGAACAATCACCTGCAACATATATACAGTAATTGCTGATTAATCGCCCTGCTGGTGTCATAGAGATGCTCCACAGCACCCACCAATCATTAACTTTTAAAATATGAATATTAATTCTCTAATTCTTTTGATTTAATATACATGACATACGTATAATGTGTAATTGCATACATAAAATGAATGCTTGTATGCATACATACTTATACATAGATCAGGTTTATTTCTGATCGCTAAATTGCTTTGGTAAAAAAATAAAAATAAATAATCGTTTATCTTTTTAATTAATGATTCATAATTTTAAGTGTTCCACTTCTACATTATGTACATAAACCCATCAAATGAACTCTTACATACGTATTTTAAATTTTTTTTTTTTTTTTTGTCTTTTACATATACATTTGTAGGTAAATAACTTACACATGACTCAAGCATCTGTAGCCTATACACAAATGAAATTTATTAATTTCTTTAAAATTTAAGGAGAGGCGAATATAATTTTAATTTTATCATTTTTTATTTTAAAAATATAAGGCTAAAAAATGAATAATTTATTTTATTCTGTGTGTTCTCCCGAAATTTAGTGCAGTGCAAACATTCCAGACATACAATTAAACAAACACATTTTATGGTTCTGCATTTAAAAGAAAATACTTAATCTATGTATTTAACTTTTAAAATTTGTGAAAAGAATAAACCTTTTATCTCTTAGACTGTAAAATATTGTTTTAAAAATAATGACAAGTATATTTTTAACTTTTAAGCATATAATTAAGATAATATAAATTTTATTTAAAACAGTTGATGATAATATTGTATTTCAGTTCAGGAGAAAGATTCCAATGATATGCATGTAAAAAAAGTTATGAAATCATATTGTCTAAGATATTGACGATTATTATTCACTTCCAATTAACACAAGTATATTTCAGATAATTAATTTGAGAATATATAAAAGTACAAAAGTGGATTGGCATATGTTTATTTTATCGTATTAACCCAATTCTTTTTTGTTGTAAACAGTATCTTTTGTGATTGTCATTAAAAATTCATTATTGGGTACGGTAGATTTTTCATATTAAGTTTTTATTTAATAAAATATCAGTTATTGTTTGAATTAGTTTTTTCAAAGAAAAATAACTAGTTAAATATTCATAGTACATAAAATTCAAGTCGGATGGAGTTAAAACTATATATTCAAACATTAATAATTAGAATGTTTATATTTTGGATTTTATATGCTGTGATTCGGTCTTGTGTTTGTTTTGCGAATTGCGTAGATATGATCAAACTACAGAATAAATCGCATTCCCATATTGCCATTCAATAAATTTATATTATTTTTTCCGGTAAAAATGGAGTAAGAGGCGATCTCTTTTTTCCATGATAATGTAAAACAACTCAATTCCTTCTTTCTTTCCTAACGAAACGTAGCATGAACCTCACATGATCATATTCATAGTGGCTTCCACTTGTCGTAGTGTGTCATCAAGAAGTGTCCCATATCATTTTGAGGACAATATGCTTCAATGAGACCGGATTGATATGTTCAGTATCACCTGAACATTGGTCACTTTTTTTTTTTTAACTTTTTGTTATATAATTTGAGTAGTGGGTTAGTTATGTATTTACTTTTATTTTCAAGTAAATCTATAAATAGTCAAGTATTTTAACATGAGGAATGAGTTATATATAGATTGAATTTAAAATATCTTTTAATTTTCTCTTAATCTTTTATCCTGATTCGGTACGTAACAAGTAGTATCGAAGCCCATTAAATCCAACTCAACTATAGACCCTTGTGAACTCACCTTACAAGCCATACTAATAAAGATTCAAGCTCTTTGGTCCATCGCAAAAGCATTGCAAATGATTTCCGACGAAGCTTTTTCCTACTCGCCTTATGCGCCGCAAATAAGTCGGAAACCCTTGTTTCCACGCATTTGCTACGCATATTTGTGTAGCAAACCATTAAATTTTATAGTAGTACTGACCAGTGACCACTACTCTTCCATTTCTCTATGGCCGACCATATATAGCCAAAACTCACTTCTTCCTCCAACCATGGCTTGCCAAAACCACACACCAACATGTGAAAATGATCGTGGATTCGTGGGGGCGGTTACCCATGTTCATACAATCTAGTGGGTCAAGTATTTCATGTAGTGGGCTTATTAATTAGTGTGTCTAGTTTATTTTCTTGTAAGGCTATAAATAGCCAAGTGGGTCTTTCAATTAAATCATGATGAATTAATCCCAGAAATCTCTTTATTAATTTCCTCCAATTATCCTTTGGTTTCTTTAGTTTTCTTCTCTAAATAACAATAATATCTTGCATGTACTTAAACAAACATTTATTCAAGTCGATCAAGTTAATTGTATAACTCAACTTCTTCTTTTTGTAACATCAATTTCTGAGAAACCAATAATCTGTCGCTAGCAATTTCAATGAGTCCAGATATCATATGTGTGTTTGAAAGATTCAATAATTGTTCACCTTTGTCTTCTTCAACAGTCAACAGCAAAATCTATGAACCCAATAATCTCTGGCGCCAAAGAGTATCTCATTTACGTACAAAAATCGAATATTATACATAAATATCTGAAAGTTACCGTTATTTTTATCGATGTATCATGACAATTCATCGGTGTACAAGACTCCTACATTTTCTTTAGATTATCGTGAAGAAATCATGTTTTCAAATATTCATAAATTACTGTATAACAACGTCTTTCTGTTTTCACTTCGATTTACCATCATATTCTTCCCAAAAGATTTCTTCAAACCATCATCATCTTCTTTATCAAACTTCATCTCCTTCACCACATGAATATTACCCCTCAAGAATCTATCTTTAGCAAGCCATCGTTGTATCTTGCCCGACGTCGTTTTGGGTATACTTCCACTGTTCACTAGAGCAACCATCTCCACATGAATACCATAATCCTTCTTCACAAACTCTCTTATTCCTTCACATATGCTCTTCAACACACTTTCATCATTCTCATCAGTCTTCTGCATCTCTGCAACAATGGCTGTCATATTCCCATCAATCTCAAATGCCGCAATACACCCGCCTCGTAGAAACCTCGTGCACGATTCATACGCCGCGGTTTCAAGATAATGAGCATGAGTTTCGACCCCGTTTTCAGCCTTTATGACATCAGAGCATCGACCCGTTACAAAGAGGAACCTTTCGATGCCTTTGATCACCCCTCGATCGCCTGTTCGAATGAAGTGTTCATGGCTGAAGTTTCCTCTTAGTCTGCTTTGAAAGATTTCTTGGGTTAAAGACGGGTGGCTCAAGTAACCGGAGGCGTTGCTTGGAGAAGAAGCAATCCAAATCTCACCCTCGAATCCGTCTTGCATAAGCTCATGTGTGTCCTCGTTGACGATCACGATGTTAATTTGGTCTTCTTCATGGTCTATATCATCGTAATTGAGTCGGGCACTTGGTAATAGCTTATTGTGAATAGGGAATTCAATAGTTTGCACTAGTGATCTCCATGCTGTGGAGACAAATGTGCAATTTTCGGCTAGCCCGTACGAAGGGGCTATCGATGAAGGATTCAAGCCAAATGGGCTAAAAACTTCTACAAACTGTTTAGTGGCTTCATGGTATATTGGTTCATTGATGATAATCAGGTTTTTCATGGTGGCTAGATTGATAGAAACGCGTTTTTGGTCATGAACATGACCCCGTTTGACGACCAAGGGCAACGTGAAGGAGGGTACCGGAGTGCAGGTTGCCTTGAACATGGTTATCAACTCGAGCCAGAGCCTAGGGCGGTTGATGAAGGCGTTGGGTGAGGTTAACACGCAAGTCGCGCCTGAAACGATCGTCAGTAAGAGAAACATAAGCCCGCAATCGTGGTACTGAGGTAGCCACGACGTGATGATGCTGTTTGGGTGAAGATCATAGCATTTTCTAGCTAGTCTAACGTTATGAGCGGCTGCTCCAGCCGTCACCAAGACAGGCTTGGGGATCCCGGTTGCACCAGAGGTGTACTGGACCAAGTACACATCCTCTGGCTTGCAACCTTGATAAGATGAATGTAAGCTTCTGTTCGAGCTTACATTCATCTCAATAAGATTTTCCATAGGTATCCACATAAGACTACGCAATATATTAGAGAGAGGGTTTTCTGGACACGAATGTTTAATATATTGTTGGACCTTTTCAATGTAACCCTGATCGGCGATAGCAGCTTTTGGTCGTGTTTGAGACAAAACACGAATGAGATGATGGTGATCATCGTTTGAAAAAGTTGGGTTTGGAGGGATGATGGGCACTCCCATGAGCCCAGCTCGTTGACATCCAAATATAATCTCAACGAGCTCTAGCCCAGGGGAGCATAAAATGACGAGAGTATCGCCTCTCTGAAATGATAGTAGAAGTTGGGATGAAATCGTGTGAGCCGAGTTGTTTAGCCCCTCATAGGTGAGACTCGAGCAATTTAGCGAACCGGACGGGCTATCTTCGGCCCAAATGAAAGCTGGCTTCAACCTGAAGGAGGGAAGGTTAGCCCAGACCGGGAGGTATTGATCAACTACCGGCTGGTCGGGGAAACAAGGGTCATAATTCTCGAAGCTCATTGTTTTTCTTGTTAGTTATAGTGCATGAAACTAAGGTTTGTTTTGCCGCTTTTATATAGAAACTGAAAGATTAATATTTTACTTTAGGACCTCTTACTATGGTCTAATTTCATTTTATAACTACCGGAGTTTTATTACAAGAAAAATTCTCCAAATGTCTCTTTTCTCTTATATTTATTCTAAAACACCCCCTTAAAAATTTATTCTCAAAAATCCCCTCCAAACAAGATGCAGACATCTCTAACGACATGTGAGAGCTCCTGTGTAATGAGCCACTCAAAATTGTACACATGTCCTTTAACAAAATAATTTTTTTTCAAAATCACAATGGAGGTGCCCGTCTCCACAACGTGGGCGCTCATCTTTATCGAAGAGGAGCTCGAATATTTTAAAAAATCACAAAAAAGTAAAGTTTAAAAACTAAAAAAAGACATGTCTACGAGTTTGAATGGTTGGGCGTCTACGTCTGTAGTTAGAGACATCGGCGTCTTGTCTGGAAAAAATATTTTAAACAGCATTTTTTAAATGAGACATTTAAAGAAAAAATTAAAAAAAATAAACATTTAAGAATTTTCTTTTTTTATACTTTCTCAACTACCCTCTCATGATCAATCTTAAAGTGTTTACAAACATTCATAATATTAAAGGATTAAATTGTAATACAGTTTGTGTTGGCTAGTAAATAAAATGTTGTTTAGTTGTATCAAATTGTTATAGACGTATAAAAAAACTTCTTGTAATGTCAGCATTTATGCTTATTAAATTCAACTCATGCATCACAATTTTGGGGTCGACCAAAAGTCGGGTAAGGTTACATCACAAAATAAAAGATATTATCGTTAAAAAACAATAAAAATACAATGTCATTAAAATTTAAGATTTACTTATTTTATAAATGTCACATGTATAGATTGATCTTGTCAATTTAAAATCTTCATCAATTTTAAGTGTCTTGTTATGAAAACTATTTTTTATCTACAACATAACTAGAATTTCTATCAGTATTGTTTTAATTATTAAAGCTTTCGGTAACAAATGCAAATAACAAACTAATTAATATGTTTTAACCGTTTTTTCACTATTATCTAACCAATTCAAAACAAAGAAGCCTTACATTTCCACTAATCAATTGTTGTGAAAAATTATGGCTTCTTAATTGACATAATACACTATTTAAATATGTTCTTCTAATATCGTCAATGATGGAAAGTTTTTCACAAAACAATGGTCTCAATCGTAAAAAAGTATTGATGTCGCTAGAAATTTTTGTATTATATGTTTCATATGAATTATTAAAAAAAGATGTCGAGTTACCCCATAGCCTAGTTTTGCTGATGAATTTAAATGATCTAAAGTAAATCAGTCATACATATATATAATGGATTAAAGTCGTATTCTATCACCTTCAGCATTGGTTTATTTAATTTTAGATAATTAGATTGATATATATTTCTTGTTATAATACTATATAATGTTATATTTATCAACTTTTTTAATAGTAATTCCTATTATAAAGAAATTAATCACTAAAGCTATACTACAGAATTTGAACATGCATTAATCACTTATTGAGAAGTACACCACTACCATCAATCTATCCACTTTGAGGTCTATTTTTATCAACTTGAGAAACAAAGAAAAAGAAACCATGGTGATCACACCATTGTTACTTGTTACTACTCGACCTCTCTAACACAATATATTGCTTTATTTTTACATTCATAGTTATTTCATGGAAGATAAAAAGTTGCTGAATATTTGCCTTAAAGTTATCTATATAAGTGACTTTGCATTAGTTTTACATGGTTTTAGTTTTCAAAAGCACCATGCTTTAACTTTCAATATTCTATAACTCTATAATTTAAAACACTTGAACATATATTTATATAAAAGTGTGTCGGACAAACTTGTAAACTATATTTTCATTCTGTAATTTTGTTTTGTTTATTGTTATAACAATTGTCACCATACTAATTTATTTTTTAAATTTTATATAAGTTCATGTTTTTGTTGTCTATTTTAACTATTCATACAAGATACCTAAAATCTCAGGAACGATACAGTACATGTATTATTACATACACACATATATGTATATATATGTATGCATGTATATATCATTTGATGTCCGAGGGTTGTAAACACAATTAGGCAAGAGTAGAAGGGTGAAACAGTAACTATAGAGTATCAAGATTAAGTGCGGCTTCATGGATAGAAACCAGACAACATGAACAACAACAAAAAGAAATATTAAGAAAAGGACGTCCGACCTTGACACTAGAATATACTCGAACTTTTAAATTTTTAATGCATTATTGAATAATATCCACCACGAATATCCCCATATGACTGTGAATTATCGTCGGGATATTAACGTCGCATGCTCTTGGCGGCAAATCTTATGAACAAGTTAATTATACTCCACGGTAATTGGTAGATATGAGATTAAGGTTGATATATATATTGGTTAAAATATGTTTCAAGTATAATTTTTAAAGGTGGTTTTTAGTTTTTTAATGGTCATTAAAAAACTATCTTTTAATGGTTCATAGTCACTTAATCGTTAATAGTTAATGTTAATGCTGAATCATTAAAAAGTAGTCTTTTGATATCACATTTTAACCATTTAGAATTAAAGTTACATTTAACTATTTAAAAACTATAAACCATTACGAGGTAGAGGTGTACAAACTGTTTTTTGTTTTTCAAACCGGTTCGTGTTTTAAACCAAACTAGTTTTTTTGACATGTGGGCAAACTGTTTTTTTTTTCAAACCGGTTCGGGTTACAAACGGGTTCGGCTCACTGAATACTCGAACCTCAAACCGGTTATTTATTGGTTTAACCGGTTTTTTTTTATTTTTGAGCCGGTTTTGAAACCAGTTTGTCTAGTAGGGGGGTCAAACCGAGAGTGAACCGATATTTTGGACCGGTTCTAGGACAAATCGGTTTGGGGCCAAACCGGTGCCGGGTTCAAACCAGTTTAGAAACCCAAACCGGTTTTTTTGTCCACCTCTATTAAAAGGTAGTATTTTAATGACATTGAAAGACTATAAAACAATCCCTTAATATGGTTGGTTTCGAATCGATTGCATGTGTTCAATATATGGTTAGACGTATATCTTTTAGGTTAAGCGTACAAACACATGTTTGGTTACACATATTCATTTATGTGTTTGTATGTATTATAAACAAAACTAAAGACTCTTTTGTTACACGACTTAAATAAAAAAATTAAATAGTTACTAATAAATGTTTAAGAATTAAGAAAAAAAAAAAAAGCGGTGAACTAACTTTTTATTATGTGAAAAAAATAAGTGGGAAAATGAACCTAATTATTAGATGAAGAAAGTGAAGTTAGAAAAGTATATACTATTAATAAAGATTAGGAATATTTAAGAAATAGAAGTAGTAAAAAAAGTTAATTGTTAGATAAAAAAAAAAAAGAGATCGAAGCACAAAAAGTGAATGAGGGTTTACAAAATTATAAACAAATAACATGTGTTATAAAAAAATCACTCTATAGCAATAAACCAAGTTAGTTTTCAAGCCGATCGGTTCGAATCGGTTTGTAAACGAGCTAAGCATGAGCAAAGGTCCGCTCCGCTCGATTCGGCTTGAATTATTATTATTATTATATATATAATTTATACATGGCATTCTAGTAGATTTGACTCACTGTATACACATATATAATTACTAGGTTTAGTAAACCCGTGTATTACACGGGTTGAAAAAATAAAATATTAAATAAAATAAAATTTTATTAATTATAAAATAATATTCTGAGAAAATATACAATTAAAATTACATATGAGTAAGTACTATAAATGATAAACAATGACATTAACTTTTATACTTTTTTTTTAAACTTTTTTTTTTGTTTTTTCAAAATAGAAATTAAATATTTTTTTTCAAACAGATCATTTTTAAAAATATCATTTTCAAAAATTTCCTTACTATAACTTGCAGTTTTAATTATTTTTTTTATAAAATTTATACTTTTTAAAAACATTAATTTTAAAATATTTCGTACTTAAAAAGTTTGATATTTTAGAAATAACATTATTAAAAAGATTTCTTGCTTAATTTATTAAAAAATTATTTTTAATTATTAATAATTTAAGTTTAAATTAATAGGAGAAACAATGGGGAAAATTTTGATGAGAAGGAATGTGGTAGTGACAAGTGTTACCAGTAATTAACCTTTTATTAAAATAAGAAGATATGTTACGCATACTAGATCAATCAACCTAATAAAAATCTTAACACTAAGGATAAAAGTGAAATCTTAAGCTGCTTAGAAATAGTTTTTGACCCTGTTATTACTTTTAGTCGATCATCTCCTACTCTCACCAGCAGCATTAGACTAATCGCAAGCCCACAACATATTGTCATTTATAAAATGTTCTATTATGAAATGTAACTGTTTTTTAAGTTGTTAAAACTTAAGATCTAACATTGTCACCGTCTCTCGTTGCAATATTAATTAGGTGATACAATAGTTACTTGGGTTATACAAATTGTTCGTCGTTCGTTTGCGCTCGCTCGACACTCGCTTGAAAAATTAATGCTCAAAAAATGCTTGTTCATTTTACGATTCGGTTTGAAAACATGCCAAGTATGAGCAAAGATCCGTTCGGTTCAGATCGGCTCGGATCACACGACACCTAACAAAACTAACTTGGGAAAGTAATCATTTCCGCGAACCCCACTCACGGATCCAACGTGGTGTGCCACGTATCTCCATGCTACAGCAGGCAAATGATTAAACTTGCCACGTAAGGGGCTTCTGTCAACCCCAATCACAAAACACCTACTAACCCAAAAAAAAATAACAAATAAAAAAACCGCAAAAACGCTATGATATTCCTAGAATA